>SNQJ01S0002786.1:22808-89037 GCA_010110895.2 Picea sitchensis | reverse complement strand
CATTTATTCCTCTAGATTATAAGAGTGGCTCTTGTATCACTCTATGGTGTGAGTGACTTATCCAGCATCATGTCTAATTACTCAGATGAAGTATGGTTTCGAGAGATGATGCAGCTGATGGTGATGGTGATGGTGATGCTCATGATCTAGTCATGAGATATTCTAGACGACTATATTGATGCTACCGGGTAAATGGTATATTTTTGTGCTGAAGACCATTACCTGTAATACCTCCCTAGCTAGGAGGGAGTGTTAATATTATGGTAGCTGCGGGAGCTATTTACCTCCATGTGTGAACCTGATGAGAATAGAAGACTCCGAAAAGCAGGAGAAAACCCTAATGAGTTGGCTAATAACCCTAAAAGTCCTATCGGCTCAAGAAGATAATTAATATTAGGTTATTAGCCTCCAAGAGAAGAAGTCGGCTAGAAATAATAATAATATATTGAACAGACACATATCTAGAAGGAGAAGTCGGCCCCAACAAATCTGGCAGAACCACTATAAATACAGGGCGCCAGTTCTCATTTGACAACATCTCAGAATTGCAGTTCCCAGTTTGGTGTGCACATGTGGAGGAGAGCTACAGGTGCCGCTGCAGCAGCAACTAGTTTTCAGTATGAGCTTGGACTATCTCTTGGCTAGGGTTTGGACTATCTGATCAGCTTTTTGTGATGCACTATCCTTGGAGAAAGGTGCGCTACCCTTTGTTTGGCTATCTAGCCTGGGGTTTGCTTCCAGAGAAATTCTCAGTCAAGGTTAAGGTGCTTGGAGGGTGGCTTCGGCCTATGGTTGGGTGACGAGGGTATCGTCAATGGTAAAACGAGCACACCATCTTCTATATTCTAACAAGATGAACCTGTCTTACCGACTAAACTGGGATGCAACTCCCCATCGCGAAGTAGCACGAGCCACCAATCGAGAATGTTCGAGGGTTACCTCAACCGTTGGATCTACACTGAGACGACTTCGACGAAGTTCTGCTCGGGAGAATAGAGATGCTATAGCATCAAACTCCCCGAACCTTGAAGTTACGAAGTAAGGGAGAGCCGTAGATTTGGGGGGGATCGTTAGGAGCCCCGCCAACCGTTCGATCATTCAGGACGAGGGACTCGTACATGGTACTTCGGCGAAGTCCTGCTTCGGGAGAATGGAGTGGTAGTAGAGCCAAAACCCTCGAAGGCCGGAGTCGCGAAGTAATGTCGCGAAGTAATGTGGACCATGGATCTAAGGATCCTTTGGGATCCCTCTCGACCGTTCGATCGTGGGGATGCATGTATCACGTCAAGAGCACGTGGGGGCCCACGTGTCAAGTGACTGCGTTGCCAGGTGTGGCGACCTCATGGCAAGGTAAGGGGACATCGACAACCTGAGGTAGGTGACACGTATTCTTATTGGAGTGTTTTGGGATGACAGATGTTCCTCGAGGAATGGCCCAACAACGTGACCCAAGGGACCCTTGAGCGGAAGTTACGAGCCGTAGATCTCTTGGGTTACGTGGATACCCTCGGACCGTCAGATCTAGGCCGTGGTCAACTCGATGCTGACCAATTCCGGGAGAAAAGAGGAGTTTGCCTCACAAAACTCCCGAAGGCCAGAGTCGCGAAGTAATGAGGATCGTCGATCCTCGGATCCTTCGGGATCCCTCTTAACCGTCGATATACATGGGGCACGTGGCACTAGATCCTTTAGTCCGGAGATTGGGCACTCTGGAGGATTTGAGGTGTGGTGTGTCGATAAGCTCTGAAGCCCGAAGTGACAAGAGCCGTCGATTGGAGGACGCTTCGGGACTCCTCCTAATCATCAGAGCCAAGCTGTGGTCAGCCCGATGCTGACCAACTCCGGGAGAAAGGAGAAGTTTACACCATGAAACCCCGAACGCCGAAGTTACGAAGTAGCGGAGGCTGTTGATCCAAGGGTTACGTGGACATGCCTTGGTCGCGAGATCGAAGGGCATGAAAGACGATCAGTCCGAAGTGATGTGGCGCAACGACATCACCCAGGGTGACGTGGACCCAAGTTTGACGTGCCACGTGTCACTTGGATTTGTGCATATCACATACGCTATAGACCCATTGATATGTGACATGTGTCACCCCTGGCCCCTTCTACGTGTCAGCCCCTAGTACGTGGCCGCCTAGCCAATGTGGTTGGTGAAGTGACCAGAACTCCGGGAGTCCAGTACTTCGGGACTGGATTCTGGGTGTAGTATTGTAGAGAGACCAAAAGGCCCGAAGGCCGCAACCACGTGGCAAGCTTACGGGACTTCGGGACTCCGGGAGGTCTCGTGCATAGATAACAATGAGGCATTCATCGTCGAAATGCCGAATTCCTTGTTGGCCTGTGTGTTAGACGAAGATTGAGTCCAGCCGTGGGATCGGACGGTGGATGGACTTCCACCGTGGATGTAGGAATTTGGAGACAATACGTGTGAGGTGGATCCATGTGGGCGCCACATGGCCCTTGACCAATAAATGTCGGAAGAACCGGGAAGGGCGTATTTGACAGTTCAAAGCTCATATTTGAGCATGGAGGCAGAGGTTGGAGAGTTTTGGACGAGAAGGACGTGATAGAAATCTCAGAATTAGGATTTGAGATAGTTAAGGAAAACAAAATTATGATGCCCCACCCCTTAAAAGAGCATTAAGGGGTCGGGTGTGTTACAAATTGGTATCAGAGCATGGTTACAACACTTGGCCTGCTTGGGCTCATGGAAGAGGTGCGTAAAAAAAAAAGAAAAACCATATTTAAAGGACTTTTAAGGGTGACACCCTATCTTACCTCTTTCCTAAAGAGTCTGGTTAAACTTTTACTGAAGAAAAGAATGAAACTTTCTACTGTGTGTGTGTATTTAAGAAATATGAACTGTGTGTTGTTCAAAAGCTAATAAACTGTTGGCTAACAGTAAGTGTTTTGTCAGCATTCAAGCAATCAGTAAATTGCGGGAAAACTACAAGTATAAAGGATGGTGACGCGCCATGAAGTGGGGGATGGCTCCCACAATAGAGACGAAGAATCTGACGAAAGGAGGGCGGTGGAAACCCCTCCGAATCTGCCTGAAACTGTAAGGAGCCTCATGGCCGAATTACAGGGTTGCAACGCCGACAATAAGAGATTGATAAAGAAGCAAGAAAACCAAGCGGAAATTAATGCAGTCTTGCTGCAGAGCTTATCCGATATACAGAGGCAACTGTAGCATGGACCCGCAACCAGTTAGGTGGACCGATAACATACGAAGTGAAGTCAAAGCCCACCTGAGATATGAAAACGTGGTCCCATAGGTGGCCACACTAGGAAGAGTACCTCGAGGAAGGTCTAACCTGGAGGCAGGAGACACTCATCGAGAGAGTCGTCTGGAGAGGAAACTGGCAACTCCGAGGGACCTTCTAGTAGCAAATCTAGTTCACATTCTCAAAGGAAAGGAAAGAAGCGAAAGCATTCCAAAAGTCATGATCTTGAAGAGTTCAAGAAAGCCAAACCACCCTCTTTCAATGGAGAGATTGAGAAAGGGGAAGAGGCAGAAGCTTGGCTGCTTGGTTTAAAGAAGTACTTCAGAGTCCATGACTACTTTGAAAACTTGAAGGCTCGAATAACCATCTTCAACCTAAATAGAAAGGCTTCCATTCGGTGGAAGACCTTAGGAATGTGAAAGGAATCCATGGGAAGGACTTGTCATGGAAACAATTTGAGAAACACTTCAAGAAGAAGTATTCGTCAGAGAAATACTTTGATGGGAAGACTAAGGAGTTCTATGAACTCAGGTTGGGACAACTCACCATAGAGGAATATGTCAATAAATTCCTTGAGCTGTTGAGGTATGTACCCTACATAAAGGATGAAAAGGTAAAAGTGCAACGATTTATTAGTGGGTTACCTCAGACCTACAGGGACAGGATTGAGTTTGACGAGCCAAAGACCTTAGAAGACACTATCCGGAAGGCAAGGTATTGTTATGAACAGTTCGGGAGTCGGACAAAACCTCGCGAGGACTGGAATAAGAAGAGTAGTTCGGGCTTCAAGAAGAAGGGGTTTAAATCCTCAGATTTTAGAAATATGGGAAGGGTTCTAGGATGAGCCTTCCTACTAGAAGTGTGTATCAGCAAAATTTCCCCTCCCAGAGTGGAAATAAACCTTTTGGAGCAGTCCCAAGAAAGACGGATAACCCAAAGAAAGAACCCTCGAAATGTTGGGGTTGTGGAGAAGAACATCTGCTGAGGGATTGTCCACACAGACAATCGAACAGTAGGAGAGTCTACAACATCCAAGAAGCTATCACAGTCAATGATGTGACTAGGAGCATGCCACGGATTTATGCAGCCTTGGATAATAAACAAGTCGACCACCAAGCCTCAGTGTTGGAGATGGAAAGTATGATTGCCAACCTTTTAGTTTCTATTTTAATTGACCCTGGTTCAAATTTGAGTTATGTAGCCCCTTAGACTGTTGATAAGTGTAAACTACAACCAGTTAGACATGTTAAGCCATGGTTGGTACAACTAGCCATTGGAACCAAAAGAAAAGTTGTAGAGGTCATACCAGCTTTCCAATTCATTATGGATGGATTGCCCACCCAAGCGACCCTTAACATACTTCTCCTAGGATCTTATGACCCGTTGGTTGGTATGGACTGGTGAGCCACTTATAAAACCAAGTTGGACTGTTACCATAAAACTTTGTAGTGTGAAAATGAAGAAGGGAGAAAAATAACCCTTCAAGGGATTCATAGGCATGTCTCAGTGAGACAAATATCATCCCTTCAAATGAAAATGTATTGCAGAAATGGATGTCCTCTATATGCAATACAGGTGTTGGAATTTGTTGAGGATGACAAACCAAACCTAGAGGACCACCCCATATTAAGAGAGTACAAAGACGTGTTTCCAGAAGAGGTACCGGGTCTACCTCTGAGAAGAGACATTGACTTCTCCATAGAACTTACACCAGGAGCAGTGCCAGTGTCTAGAACGTCCTATAGGATGAGTACACTAGAGCTAGTTGAGCTCAAATTACAGCTAAAGGAGATGATGGACAAAGGCTACATCCGACCCAATGTGTCTCCATGGGGAGCACCCGCCTTGTTTGTGAAAAAGAAAGATGGCACACTCCGATTGTGCATAGACGATAGACAACTCAATAAGACAACCATAAAGAACAAGAACCCTTTACCAATAATTGATGACTTGTTTGACCAATTAAGTGATGCTTCCATTTTCTCAAAGATTGACTTAAGGTCTGGATACCATCAAGTCCGAATCAAGGATGAAGACATCCACAAAACAACCTTCAGGACAAGGTATGGTCCCTATGAATTTGTGGTGGTGCCATTTGGATTGACCAATGCCCCCGCCACTTTTATGTGCTTGATGAATAATGTACTCAACAGGTTTCTAGACAGATTTGTATTGCTTTTCATTGATGATATCTTAATATACTCCAGGAACAGAGAGGAACATGAAGAACCTCTTAAATTAGTGCTTCAAGTACTAAGAGAGCATCAACTCTACGCTAAGTTTAGCAAGTGACTTTTTCCAGAAGCAAGTACATTACTCAGGCCATGTTATTTCTGAAGGAGTGGCAGTAGACCCTGACAAGATCAGATCTATCATGGAATGACCTACCCCAAAGGATGTATCTGATATCAGGTCCTTTATGGGCTTAGTAGGATACTATAGAAGGTTCATAAAAGGATTTTCCAAGATTGGTTGTCCAATCACTGCCCTTCAGAAAAGAGGGTTAAATTCACTTGGACATAGAATGTGAAGAAAGATTTCAAGAACTTAAATACCTTCTAACCCATGCACTCGTACTAAAGATTGCAGACCCTGATGATGACTTCCTCGTGTGTACAAACGCCTGTAAGGAAGGACTAAGAGGAGTCCTTATGCAAGAAGGGCGTGTAATTTGCTACAAATCCAAAAAATTGAATGAGCATGAAATCAATTACGTGACCCATGATGTAGAGTTGGCTGCCATAGTGCATGCTTTAAAAATGTGGAGGCATTACCTCCTGGGTAGGAGATTTGTACTTATGACAGATCACTGTGGGTTGAGGCACCTGTTTGATCAACCAAAACTCAATGCTAGACAAGCTAGGTGGATGGCTCTTCTTAGTGAGTTTGATTTCGAAATCAAACACATCAAAGGAAAGGAAAATAGGGTGACCGATGCCCTTAGCAAAAGTGTGAAAATGATTCACCTGGTAGCGGTAAGCACCTGTGAAATGAATGCCAGGGAGAGAGTCAGGAATGCACAAGAAACAGATGCATTTTTCAAGACCGTGACGTCATACCTAAAGCAAGAGCCCACAGGGCTAAAGTATGAAGGCTATCAGATGCTTGATGAAGGCTTGCTGACCTACAGAAACAAATTGTATATTCCAAGTTGTGACGACGTGAAGAGGTTCATAATGGATGAACTACACAAGAGATCATATACCGGTCATCCAGGTTATCAAAAAATGATCACAACCACTAGGAAACAATTCTATTGGCCTGGATCATAGCTGACTATCTAGCTAAGTGTTTAGAATGCCAGCAAGTTAAGGCAGAAGTTAGAACACCGGCACCCAGCAGGGTTGTTAAAGCCTCTACCAATTCCAAAATGGAAATGGGAAGGCATCTCCATGGATTTCATCACCGGATTACCAAAATCGACCAAGCAGAATGATGCTATCATGGTAGTGGTGGACAAATCGAGCAAGTCTGCTCACTTCCTTTTGGTCAAGTCAACTTGTAAGGCAATGGATATTGCCAACATTTTCATGAAGGAGATATTCAGACTGCATGGCATGCTTAGGGAGATTATATCTAACAGAGACACAAAATTTACTTCAAGCTTTTGGAAATCCTTAATGGCTGGTTTTGAGACTAAATTGTTGTTTAGCATAGCCTATCACCCTTAAACGGATGGACAGACAGAAAGAGTGAACCAAATATTAAAAGACATGTTAAGGATGCATGTAATGCATCAGCCTAAGAAGTGGGAAGACTACTTGCCATTGATAGAATTTGCTTACAACAACGATTATCAAGAGTCATTGAAGATGAGCCCTTTTGAAGTCCTTTATGGTAGACAGTGCAAGATTCCAATCAGCTGGAGTAATCCAGTGGATCGAATTACAATCGGGCCCGACATGCTGAAAGAAATGGAACAACAAGTGATTTAGATTAAGCAAAATCTGAAAACTGCTCATGATAGACATAAGAGTTACGTCGACAGAAAGAGAACTCCCAGAGAGTTCAAGACAAGAGACCATGTCTATCTCAGAATTAGACCCAGGAAGAGTTCCTTGAGAATGGGAGCTTGTGCCAAGCTGGCACCCCGGTATTGTGGACCCTTTGAAATCTTAGATAGAGTGGGACCTGTAGCCTATATGCTAGCACTCCCTCCCACAGTGAAGGCACATAATGTTTTCCATGTTTCATTATTGAAGAAATATGTACATGATTCTATTCATATAATTGATTGGTTTGTGATTCAGGTGGAACCGGAGGGAGAATTCCTGCCAGAACCTCAATGCATACTAGACAGGAAGGAAACCTCACTCAAGAACCGAACCATTGCACAGGTCAAGGTGCAGTGGAAACACTTTGGCCCAGATGAGGCTACGTGGGAAATGGAGGATGCCATGAGACAGGCATATCCATTTTTGTTTACTTCTATATATACAGAGCACATTGATAGATAGAACATCGAGGGCGATGTTCCTTTAAAGGGGACGGGATTGTAACACCCATGTTTCCCCCAGTTTGTAAATATAACTATTTTGGCCAATAGACTATGGCAAACTCGATATGTGTGAATGTTTGATTTGATTAACCTTTGTATAAAAGGTCAATGAATGTAATTTCTGTTATTAAGAGAAAATGGATAAGTGTTGCATAACTGCTGAAAGGGGGGTTTGCCAAGATATACCACGGATGCTATGAAAGAGATGGTGAGGGGAACCAGGAATGGTTGAGATAATCCCCACCAAACCAGTACCTTACTGGATTTAATTGCTCAGGACCAGAACAATCCTCTGACCCAGGAATGAATTACAGTCAGGCTGGTAGGTGGGAAGACCTCCTCAAGAGTTAATGAGGGGATGGGGCAGAGCACCCATCTGTAAGGCTTTCAGACCTGACCACAGATTGGGAATTTGGGCCACACACAATCTTGCTAGGAAGGAAAGAAAGGAAGGCGTGGTGGGTAGAGGAAGACCTGCGAAGAGAAGTAGAGAAGAGAGACTAAGCTCTCAAGTTCGAAGAAGAACGAAAAAACGAACGTGTTTTGGTCGCAGGATGTGGCTAGCAGGGCTATGATACAGGTTGATAAACGAGGGTGCTGAGTGACTGAGGAAGTACTCAGGCAGGCCTCCTTGCTTGGTATAGAGAAACCCGTTGCCAAGATCCTGTGGGAGGAGGAGAGTAACCTCCGTCTCTAACTGTCGCTGATCCGGAAGAAAGGATTCTATCTCAGAGCATCGTGGTCTAGTTCGGGGGTGGCCAGTGGTAAATCTGTTAGGAGTGACTGAGCCTATGGTTGGGTGGAAACATGCACCCCTTTCAGTAGTCGCATCACGTCGTCTGGTTCTGATAAGTGTTTTCATACTTTGTGCATTGAAATGGAATAATGGATGAATGCATGTATTTATCTGTTTACAAATGGTTTTTGTATTGATTGGTCAAGCTATGTGTATGCATTTGTCTTCTTGTGAACTTATGCTTTTGATTGATCGTCTATATGCCCCAACTTAGCCTTCGAGGCGTCTTCGGGCGTAAACCTGTAGGAGGGCTGGGATAGAAAGCATTGCGTCAATTTGACCCTGTGGGTTTGAAGAGGATATCTCCTTCAGACTCCTTGCCTTGTGATCGAGATATTATGCCCAAGTTCTTAGCAATCCACGATGAGGAAGTTGTGTTTAACTCGCGAGAGTTAGAAGGACCCATGTGACCAAGGTCTAGGAACCCCATGCTAAGCCTAAGGGAGCTAAGTCCTTTGGCTTCGGAGCTCCAAAAGTTCGAGACTTAGGAGTATTGTTGGCCCTAATAGTCGCAATCAGCCGAAGGTGACCGAGAGTCACGGTTACCTGTAAGGTCGACCGACGTTGGGCGGTTACCCTAGTGGTTAGATGAATGTGTCTTACCGACTAAACCAAGATCCAACTCCCCATCGCGAAGTAGCACGAGTCATCGATCGAGAATGTTCGGGCGTTCCCTCAACAGTTGGATCTACACCGAGACGACTTTGACAAAGTTTTGCTCGGGAGAATAGAGATGCTTTAGCATCAAACTCTCCGAACGCAAAAGTTACGAAGTAAAGGAGAGCCGCAGATTTGGGGGGGATTGTTAGGAGCCCCGCCAACCGTTCGATCATTCAGGAGGAGGGACCCATACACGGAGCCAAAACCCCCGAAGGTTAGAGTTGCGAAGTAATGTGGACCGTGGACCTAAGGATCCTTCGGGATCCCTCTCGACCGTTCGATCGTGGGGACGCGTGTGTCACGTTGATAGCACGTGGGGGCCCACGTGTCAAGTGACGACGTTGCCAGGTGTGGCGACCTCGTGGCAAGGTAAAGGGACGTCGACGACCTGAGGCAGGTGCCACGTATTCTTATCGGAGTGTTTTGGGATGACAGATGTCCCTTGAGGAATGGCCCAACAATGGGACCCAAGGGACCCTTGAGCGGAAGTTACAAGCCGTAGATCTCTAGGGTTACGTGGATACCCTCGGACCGTCAGATCTAGGTTGTGGTCACCTCGACACTGACCAACTCCGGGAGAAAAGAGGAGTTTGCGTCGCAAAACTCCCGAAGGCCGGAGTCGCGAAGTAATGAGGATCGTCGATCATTGGATCCTTCGGGATCCCTCTCAGTCGTCAATATACAGGGGATGCGTGGCGCTACATCCTTTAGTTCGGAGATTGGGCACTCCAGGGGATTTCAGGTGTGGTGTGTCGATAAACTCCGAAGCCCGAAGTGACGAGAGTCATCGATTCGAGGACGCTTTGAGACTCTTCCTAACCGTCAGATCCAGGCTGTGGTCAGCCTGACGCTGACCAACTCTGGGAGAAAGGAGAAGCTTACACCATGAAACCTCGAACGCCGAAGTTACGAATTAGCAGAGGTCGTTGATCTAAGGGTTACGTGGACATGCCTTGGCCGCGAGATCGAAGGGCGTGAAAGACGATCAGTCCGGAGTGACGTGGCGTAGTGATGTCACCTAGGGTGACGTGGACCCAAGTTTGACGTGCCACGTGTCAGCTGGATTCATGCGTATCACATACCCTATACACCCATTGATATGTGACACGTGTCACCCTTGGCCCCTTCTACGTGTCAGTCCCTAGTACGTGCCTGCCTAGACAAAGTGGTTGGTGAAGTGACCGGAACTCCTTCGGGACTCCAGAGGATTTGGGGTGTAGTATTGTAGAGAGACCAAAAGGCCCGAAGGTCGGAGCCACGTGGCAAGCTTACGGGACTTCGGGAGTCCGGGAGGTCTCGTGTGTAGATAGCAAAGATGCGTTTAGCGCCAAAGCGTCAAATTCCTTGCTGGCCTGTGTGTTAGACGAAGATTGAGTCCAGTCGTGGGATCATACGGTGGATGGACTTCCACCGTGGATGTAGGAATTTGGAGACAATATGTGTGAGGTGGATCCATGTGGGTGCCACATGGCCCTTGACTATTAAACACAGGAAGAACTGGGAAGGGTGTATCTGCCAGTCTGGAGCTCAGATTCGAGCGTGGAGGCAGAGGTTGGAGAGTTCTGGATGAGAAGGACGTTATAGAAATCCTGTAATTAGGATTTGAGATAGTTAAGGCAAACGAAATTATGATGCCCCACCCCTTAAAAGAGCATTAAGCGGTCGGGTGTGTTACAACGCTCCCGCTTCGTGCAACATTGCATCCAAGTCAAATCTATTTTGTAATTCACTTTATTTATTAAGTGAAAGTCTTTTAATTAGTTGTTGAGTCTAATAAAATGCATTTTTAATGCATTAGTGATTTAGACTAATCTCAATTGTAGATCTCAAAGTGAGCTTAGGTTTTTGGTAGATTAGGGTTTCAACTAAAGTATGAAGGCAAGTCAAGGTAGAGGGTAAAGAAACACTTTGTACACCAAGAGAAGTCTCAAAAGATCAAAGAGAGATCATTTGAGTAGATTCAGAGCACAGGTGAGGAGCCAAGGTTAGATTAGATCGAACATTGTTGTACAGCTGTTTTGTCTAGAGCAGATCTGAGGTCGAACATGCAGATCTAGTGCAGATCTGAGTGACCATCAGACAAATCTAGTGCAGATCTGAGTGTTCAACTAGTAGATCTAGCAAACCTGAGTGACCAACAAAAGATGTAGTGCAGATCTTAGTGTCCAACACGCTGAAAACTTCATTTTTGAGGTGTGCTTGTAAGCTTTGATCATTAATGATAAACTAAGTTGAAGGACATAAATTCTTGTGTACTTGAAAAGTTATTTTGCTTCTGTTGTTTATATTTTCTATCCATTTGTGTGATTTATGCATGCCTAGATTTTTATTTCTGTTATTGAGTAAATTCAAGATCTGATTTATTTAATAAAGAAGCATAGGACAATAGTCACCTAGGGTTTGGAAAATTTCACATTGTATTAAAACAACTTCGATTAAAGATGGCATCAACTAGCCTCTTAGGTTCAAGGACAGATTGGATGGTAACTCTAATTTTCTATATTGGAAGGTTAGGGTTACTCTCTTGTTGGAAGGGAATGATCTTTGGGATATCGTGAAAGATGCGGTGACACCATCGATCGATTCGCAGCAGTTGGCAACTCACAACCAGGAGGAGGTAAAAGCCAAGCCGTTACCATGGATGCCATTAAAGATCACTTGATCCCTCACATATCTGAGAAGACGACTGCTAAGGAGATGTTCGATGCACTGGTAAGCCTCTACAAGAGTGAAAACATTAACAGGAAGATGATCATGCGGAACAAACTTAGGTCCAATGAAATATCTAGATCAGATACTGTTACCAGGTACTTGATGAAGGTCATGCAGATTCGTGATCAACTTGCAATAGCTGGGGAGAAGGTGGCCGATGCAGAGTTGGTAAACATGGCACTGAATGGATTTCCAATGTCATGGGATCCATTTGTCAAAGGCATATGTGCTCATGAAAACCTTCTCGACTGTCAAAGGCTTTGAGATGACTACATCTAGGAGGAGACTCAGATGGAGTCAAAGGCCAACAAGAAGGGTAGTGATGAGAACCTGGCCTTAATTGGTTAGTCGAGGAAGGGAAAAGGTAAAGGACCTAACAAGGGTAAGGGAAACAGTGAGGATTCAGCCTCACAGACAAGGAAGAAGGACTTGAGTAAAATCAAGTGCTTCATATGTCATAAGCAAGGACATTATGCATCATAGTGTTCGAACAAGAAGAAAGGTAAAGGGAAATAACAATAGAATTAGGTAGCAGCCTCAACTAAAACTCAAATGAGCGGGTTTGCCTCCAAGTTCGAGAAGGATTTCTTGATGGTATCTTGCCATTCTACCAATACGATATCGAGGAATGCTTGGTATGTGGACAGTGAAGCATCTAGGCATATGACATCAACGTGGTAGTTATTTTCAAGTCTAACAGAGTAGGACTCAGGAGTTCGTGTTGAACTTGGTGATGATGCAAAGTACCTAGTAGGAGTAGGTACCATTCCCTTCGGACTCCAGTTAGGTAACTCTTTGGACTTTGACAATGTTTTGTTTGTTCCGGGTCTCGTGAAAAACTTGCTTTCAGTTTCGGTCATGGAGGATAAGGGTTATGCAATAGAGTTCAAGAACCAACAGGTTGTTATCAGGCCGAAGGAATCTAGCCCAAAAGCAGTACAAACGATCAAGGTTAGGGAAGACAATTTATACAAGTTGCAAGGTGAACTTGTTCGAGCCCTATTTCACAACACAAACAACTTGTGCGAGTTGTGGTACAAGAGGATGGGGCACCTACATTATAAGGCATTGCCTATTCTGAGGGAGATAGTCACAGGTCTTCCAGATTTCAGTACAAAGCAACAAGGTGTATGCAGAGGGTGCTCACTTGGCAAGCATGCCAAGGTTGCTTTCGCAAGCAGCGAGCATAAGTCTAAGGAGATTCTAGACCTAGTGCATTCAGATGTTTGTGGATTGATGTTAGTAGCATTAGTTATGGGAAGCATGTACTATGTTTCCTTCATCGATGATTTCTTTCTCTATACATGGATCGACTTCTCAAAGACCAAGGATGAGATCTTTAGCATGTTCAAGGAGTTCAAAGCCCTAGTTGAGAACCAGATTGGGAAGAAGATCAAAGTCTTGAGATTGAACAATGGGGGTGAGTATACCTCTAAGGAGTTTGAGGTTTTTTCAAGGAGGCAGGGATCAAGAGGGAGCTCACTGTTCTGTACAACCCACAACTGAATGGAATTGCAGAGAGAAAAAATCAATCCATCATAGGGGTTGCTAAGGCCATGATTCATGACCAGGACTTGCCCATGTTTCTTTGGGTAAAGGCATGCGACACAACAGTCTACATCTAGAATAGTTGTATGCACCAATGTTATTAGAACTGGAACCCAGATCAGACTGGTCGACCCCAAAAATGCGAAACCGAACTGGACCGGTAAAAAATCGGTCGACCAAAAACTACATAAAATATTCAAATTTTGAAAAAAAACCATATATATTCATGTGCATCCATATGAATCCAAACCATTTATACACAAATATACAAAGTTTCTCATTTATATAGCAAGTAAGAGTGCATATAACCAAAATAGCACCGAGTGCAATCCATCTTTGAACCAAAATACATCAACAACGAGGTTTTAAATGGCCTTTAGAGTCCAAAAAAAATGACGCTACAACAAATAACCACATATCTTCAAGATCATTACTTATATTAGTATCCTCATTATCAGTGTCACCCTCTAAGCATTAAAATAAGATAGAAAAATATTTACATGCCTAATAAGTGATTTTACTTGAGTGAAGCGTACATTTTTACTAGGGTCACGACAAAAGAGTTCAATAATGAATGTCACCAACATTGAGGTACATAGAAGGCTTGGTGCTCTTGATTAAATGCTAGCTCCATACCCTCATACATGATAGAATCCAGTGGAAACGTTGCAATCATGCCAATCTTGAAATCCTGGAAACTATTAAGTCTGCTGAATTTTGAATGGGACCTAAAATTCTACTTTCTCCATATGAAGTCCAATGAGTTTGGAATCTCTCAAACATCTTGAAACAATTAATGGTAATGTTAAAAATTTAAGTAAAAGGATGAAAATAAAGATAAAGGAGAATGTCACAGTGAAAGATAAAGGAGAATGTTACTTTTAAGAATTTAACATTACCATTACGCTAGGGCTAGGTAATAGGTCCCCCTTTTATTAAACATTTGTTTTTTTCTTAAATTTTTTTGGAATCCTTGGCTTTGGGTGCATCGTACGAGTTTTGTACGAAACCGTTCGGTTCCATACGAAACCGATTGATTTTGTGAAAATGGCCGATTCAGTACCAAACCGACCAAAAGCGGTTCTAGTCCACCTACTCGCCCGTTTTCCTCTCAAAACCGGTCCAAACGACCGGTTTTGTTGGACTGGTCCGGTTTTAGTAACATTGGTCCGCACAGGATATTGTAGGACAGGACACCAGAGAAGGCATTCACTGGTGTGAAACCAGAGGTGAGTCATTTTTGCATTTTTGGTTGTCCAATTTATATTCATGTACCTATAGAGAAGAGGACCAAGTTGGAGCCCTCCAGTAGGAGGGTTTGTTCGTAGGTTACAGTGAGACTTCAAAGGCCTACAGGGTCTTCATTCCAGATCAGAGGAAGACAGTCATAAAGTTCGAGGACTTTGCTTGCAAGAAGTCTCATGAGCCTATTCCAGTGACAAAGAACGAGGAGCAAGAGACTCTGAAGGTTGAGCCTGGGTCACGAACGACTTCTAGTTCAGGGCAACAACCTTTAGGTGGGGAGGAGGAGCCATTGGCTCCTTGCAGTTTTGTCAGGAGACCTCGATGGTCCATTGGGCATTGACGGATGCTCAGGAGTACGTTGAGGCTCCTAGAAGCGCATTCAGGGAGAGCAAACCTCCGAAGAAGTTTCTGAACTACAAGGCATTGATGAGCAACATCATATGTTCCGAGCCTTCCAGTTATCAGGAGGAAACAAACCTGCAGATATGGTGGGATGCCATGGTGTAGCACACCTCCATCATGAAAAATGATGTATGGGATATTGTGCCAAGACGGAAGGAGAAGTCAATGGTTAGTTCCAAGCGGCTCTACAAGATCAAGCATGCTACAGATGGCAACATTGAGAAGTTCAAGGCGAGGTTTGTGGCAAGGGGGTTCTCCTAGAAAGAGGGAGTGGACTACGAGGAGACCCACTCCAGTTGCCAAGTACAATTCCGTTAGAGCAGTGATGTCCTTAGTCTCTATTATGGGATGGAGGATACATCAGATGGATGTAAAGACAACTTTCCTCAATGGGATAATTGAGGAAGAAGTGTACATAGAGCAACCTCAGGGCTTTGAGACCAGTGGGAAGGAGTCCCATGTTTATAGGCTGAAAAAGGCCTTGTATGGACTCAAGCAGGCACCGAGAGCATGCTATTCCAGGATTGACCTAACCATTCTACTCTTAACCTGCGACCACCGAATCTTGACCTACCCATTCTACTCTCGACCGTAGGGACTTGCAAGCACTTGACTTATATGATAGGCCCGTCCATCACCAGGGTTATATTGTAAATTTAAAGAATTTAAAAATTCAAATTAAATTATATATATATGATTTTATGTTATATAATTTTATGTTATATATAATATAATAATACTTGAAATTTATTCTTTTTATTATTTATAAGTTAAATTTTACAATTTAAAAATAATTTATTTAACTTATATAATTAAATAAATACATGATTATACATAATTTATTATTTTATGCTATATATATATATATATATTCGAACCTAATGGTGAACCTCATCCAAACCTTATAAAAAAATTGGAATTCGAATCGAACCTAATCGTTGTCGAACTCGAATTCGAACTTGAACCTGAACCGTTTGACAAGTTGCAGAGTATGGGCTTCTTGTTGAGGCTGATTTGCTCATTTTGGTGCTATATGTAGATGAGTTGTTTCTTACAGGATTGAAGAAGCTTATAGTAGGGTGCAAGGCAGATATGGCAGCGGAGTTCGAGATGAAGGACATTGGCTTGATGCATTACTTCTTAGGGTTGGAGATTTGGTAGAGACCAAGGGAGATTTTCCTTGGACAGGGTAAGTATGCAGTAGAGTAGAGATCTTGAAGAGATTTCGAATGGAGGACTATAGACCCATGGCCACACCTATGATCACTAACTTGAAGAAGGTTGCTACTTTGGATTCAGATATGGTAGATCCCATGTTGTACAAGTAGCTGATAGGTTCCTTGATGTATCTGGTCGACACTAGGTCAAATATATATTTTGCAGTGAACATTGTGAGTCAGTTCATGGTGGAGCCGAGGCCAGAGCATTGAGTAGCAACAAAATATGTGCTTAGATACTTGAGAGGCACATTGGAGTATGGGATGAGATATCTTGGAGATGGTGAGGTGAAGATGCAGGGGTATACATACTTAGATTGGGTAGGCAATGCAACAAACAGGAAGAGCACCTCGGGTGGTTATTTTAGTTTGGGATCAACGATGATATCCTGGTTCAACAAGAAGCTGACCTCCATGGCACTTAGCTTAGTAGAGGAAGAGTATATGGCAGCTAGTACAGTGAGTTGTGAGGCCATTTGGCTTCGCAAGCTACTTGCAGGTTTATTTGATCAGGAGTTGGATCCCACGATGATCTACTGTGACAATAAGAGTTGTATCAAACTCCCTGAGAATCTAGTATTTCATGACAAGTCCAAGCACATAGAGATCATGTATCACTTCATTCGAGATACGATTTAGAAAGGAGCAGTGAAGCTCCAATATGTACCCACAGATCAACAGGTTGCAGATATTCTGACCAAGCCCTTAGCAAAAGGGAAGTTTGAAGCATTTAGGGACAAACTTGGATTGGTACAAAATTCCTTCCTTGCTAAGAGGGAGTGTTAATGTTTGTAGCTCGGACAGGAACTTCCGCACAGGTTTTGTGTGAAACGTGTGTGAAGTCGTTCAAGTCAAATCTATTTTGTAATTCACTTTACTTATAAAGTGAAAGTCTTTTAATTAGCTGTTGAGTCTAATAAAGTGCATTTTTAATGCATCAGTGATTTAGACTAATCTCAACCGTAGATCTCAAAGTGAGATTAGGGTTTCAACTAAAGTATAAAGGCAAGTCAAGATAGAGAGGGTAAATACACACTTTGTACACCAACAGAAGACTCAAGAGATCGTTTGAGAAGATTCGAAGAACAAGAGAGGAGCCAAGGTCAGATAAGATCAAACACTATTGTACGATTGTTTAGTCTAGAGCAGATCTGAGGTCCAACAAGCAGATCTAGTGCGAATCTGAGTGATAAGCAAAGAGATCTAGTGCAGATCTGAGTGTTCAACAGAGAGATCTAGCAGATTTGAGTGTCCAACAAGCATATCTAGTGCAGATATGATTGACCAAGAGGCAGATCTAGCAGATCTGGGTGACTTGCAGACAGATCTAGTGCAGATCCGAGTGTTCAGCGGAGAGATCTAGCAGATTTGAGTGACCAACAGACAGATCTAGTGCAGATCCGAGTGTCTAGCAGGCTGAAAACCTAAGTTTTGAGGTGCTCTTGTAAGTTTTGATCATTAATGATAAATTGAATTGAAGGACATAAATTCTTGTGTACTTGAAAAGTTATTTTGCTTCCACTGTTTATATTCTCCAACTATTTGTCTGATTGATGCATGCTTATATTTTTATTTCTGTTATTGAGTAAATTCGAGATCTGATTTATTTAATAAAGAAGCATTGGACAACAGTCACCTAGGGTTTGGAAAATTTCACATTTGATAGTGGCGTTTGGAGCATATTTTCTGGTCTTGTTTTACAATGGCTGATTTTGATGAAAGATAAAATTCCTTTAGAGTGTCATGAGAGGATAACTTCATTGCAGGAGATTAATGGTAAGCAAGCTTCATGAGAAGATAACTTCATTGCAGGAGATTAATGCCAACATCCATGAGAAGATAGTTTCATTGCAAGATTCTAATGCCAAGCTTTATGAGAAGATAACTTCATTTTAGGAGATTAATGCCAACATCCATGAGAAGATAGCTTCGTTGCAAGATTCTAATGCCAAGCTCCATGAAGAGGTTACTTCATTGTGGACACTGATGTCAAGCTCCATGAAGATGTTACTTCACTATAGGATACTAATGCCAATCTTCATGAGGAAGTTGCTTCATTGCAGGGCACTGATGCACTAATACTAAACTTTATGATGAGGTTACTCTATTGAAGGACACTAATGTCAAGCTTTATGAGGAGTTTATTTCCTAAGAGGATACTAATGCCAAACTTTGTGAGGAGCTCGCTTCATTTCAAAATGTTATTATCATACTCTTTGGTGAATATCAAGGCTTGAAGAATGATTATGATCCCTTGCTTCTAGAGTTGGTTGAGGAGGACAATACCATTAAAAATCGGCCACACCTCAGTCAAAAGCTTGAAAAACAAGTGAATTGAGTGATTTCATTATTAAATTAGAAACTTTTGTTTCTTTTTCTTTCAAGAAGTATGATGAACAAGTTGATCGTTGGACACTCCAAGTTAATGAGATGGATGAAACCATTGGTCTTTCATGTCAAAAGCTCATGGATGGATTAAGGTACAAGGAAGTAATGCTTGACGGTTTGCAAGAGGATATTCATGTTTATGACAAAATTATCTTGCCTCTTGATTTGATGCATCTCATCATGCACTAATTGCTACTTGTGAGCAATATTTTCTTGACATTGGTGATTTTTAGAAGCATAATAAGGGAATAGGTTCCAAATTACTTTATCAAATTGGTTACATGGGTGGTGGATTTAGTAAGTGTGGATAGGGTTATCACTCCTATTTAGCTTGGTTTAAAACAAATGAGAGTAGGGCTTGGTAATATTGAGACTACATCGTTAGATGAGTCACCTTGATTTGCTTGCATCATTGGTCCATAGGAATCAACAACTGCAAAATCTAATTCTTTTTCTTTTACTACTATAGATCAATAGAACTTGTTACCCCTCATTTTGAATGAGGCTAATTCTAGTGAATTTTTTCACTACCCTTGTGATTTTCATCACAAAGAGCTTTGGATAGTTAGGGTGTTCACTTGGTTCCATGGATGATGATGTGCTAGAGGTTTTGATGATGTATTGCTTGGGATACTTGTTTATCACAAAGAGATAGCATTGCACTTGATCATGAGATGTTCTAGTCTCCATTCTTTGCTAGATGATTGGACATGAGGATGTATGGATCCCTTGGTGGAATGCCCTACCACTTTTCGACTAAGTGGACATTGCATTAGCTCGATCATTTGGTTGGCTTCATCATGTCATAGAGAGCTTGGCACACACTCAGTTGCTTACACATGGTTTGTCACTTGGATAGATTAACATGGGCATGGTTAGAGCTCCATTTTCTCCAATGCCCTAGCTCTTATGGGTGATATTTGGATGTGGATGGATTACTTGTAGCATGGAGCATGACATCACCTTGAGTGCTCCCCTTCCTAGGCCATATTTGGAGGCACATGCATATTTTGACTTACTGTTACTTGGGTCCACTAATTCTCATGCTTTATTGGTCCACGTGCCATTTTGGGGATTATTGTGCACACATGTTTTGGCATATTGTTGGATTAAAGGGGTCCCTCCCTTCTTTTCATGGAGATGGTTGAGTATTATTAACATTCCACATGTTGAGGCCTTGTATCATGGATCCACTTGCTTGTTTTGAGGATGATGTCCCACTTTGGAGGTGACTTTGCACATTTTAGCATGCTTGTTGATGGGACGTCTCACCTTGGGAGATGCCACAAGTCTCTTGAGGAGGTTCTTCATGGTTTCATACCCTATCTTGAAGAGACATCAATCTTGAAAAAGGGTTCTTGCATTCATAGTTGAAGACATCCCACATTGGAGGTCTACTAGGTTCCAAACCCTAGATCTAGGGTTTATTGCATATTTTGAGGGCAACCTAGCTTTAAGAGTAGTTACCTTTTGACAAAGTGCCCAAATTTTCACCAGATCAACACCGTTAGATGTAGAATGGCCCTGGGATTTCTATAATATGGTGATAATAGAAATTTAGACAAAAACCGACATAGTTACGGTGTTTTCAAAATCTGTCACAGGAAAATTCTTGCCACATTTTAACCACTCGTTTGAGGAATCCCCCACCTTTTTAGCTTGAGTGTTTTGGTTATTTATGGAGATCATTGTTGATATATGCCCATGGTGAAGAGCGCCCTATCTCTTGAGGCCACATGCCCTATATTTTTATGCATCTATTTGGGGCCATCCACTCTTGGGAGCTTCTATTGATTGCTTGTTGGGATGTTTCACCTTGGAGAGCTACACATCCACCTTGGAGGAGATGTAGGAGGATTTCATTGCCTACATTGAGGAGTTGGTTGTGGATATATTCACTTGGAGGCCTTTGGAGGTTAGACGTTGCACCTTTGACTCATCTCACTCGTGACTCCTCCTTTGATGGGGACGTCCCTCTCTCTTGGGAAAATGTTTGTTGGACACTTGTACATGTGGCCCGAACCACTTCATTATTTGATGTATTGTTGTTTAATTAGTTGGGGGAAATATTTCTTCACTCCTCCCTAGGCTAGATCTAAGGCCTTCACCTGAGATATTATTATTTTATTGTAAAGGAAGTTGAGATAGATTCTATATAAAGAGTAGCCCTTCCTCATTTGTAGTCATGTTTGGATTTTTGAAGCTTCCCCTCCTTGGAGCTTAATTGACATATCTTTCTTGGAGCATATGTGTTGTATAAGGGCTTTTTCTTTGTGGGATGCATAACTATTTGGTGTCAACTATTCAAGCTATTCTCCCTTGGTTGCTATTTGCTACATAAAGATTGATTGTGGATTTTCAAGTCTTCTACAAAGCTAGCAAAATCGATCCATTGAAGGGTAAAGTCTACGACTTGGAAGGAAATCGTTCGGGGGAACTCCTCTCCTATTTCCTTTCTTAGTTTGGTAAGTATTTAATTCCTTGCTTTGTCCACCCTAAGGAACCCTAACAAGGGTGTTAATTACTATTATCAAGCCATAGTTGATTTTTCTTGTGAAGGTGCTCTTCCTATGGTTCCTTCATTTGAGGGTCTTGGTCTTCATTTTCATTTTGATTAGATTGGAGACTATTGAGTCTTTGGCCCTAGTCTCCTCACTCTAATCCACAAGGAAAATAGGCCATTTTGAAGAAGTGTTTCTTCATGACCCCATAAGCCCTCCTAGATTCCCCTTGACTCCTCTGCCTTTGTTGGATTTGGCACTAATCTCTATCTCCCCCCATCACCTTTTTTATATCCCAAAATACCAAAAACATTGTTTTACTAAAGCTACTCTCACTTCACCTTGTGCCTCATTGCTTAGCTTTAGTAATCCTACTAGGGATGCCCCCCTTAAGCTGGGGGAGCGCTGGTCTAAAGTGAAGAGGATGGGTTACTTAGGTGACAATCGCGACTGTCCTAGTAGTTCCCTCTTGGGTTGTGTGTTGTGGATTAGGGATTTTATCATCAAGTACAATTTGGGAGGTGACAGAACCAAAACATTCACCATCCACATCTCAATAATATCAATATCCTCATCATGGTGATGTTTATGATTGCAGCTATGTGAGACATTCTCCAGGACACAAACCTGAGAGAGAGCCCTTGAGAGGGGTGTGTGGTTCCTATCTGAGACAGGGCTGGAACGTAGAGATGGCCTCCTCCTTACAGAGAGTTGAGAAGAACTCCAGATAATTCTCCTGTGTAACGCAGTGAGAAAGGAGATCTACAGATTTGGACGTGCCTGTGGCTGAGCACAAGGTGAACGTGTGAAATCCCAAAGTGCTGGGTGCATCGTCATGAGACAGAGATGAAGATGATGTATTAGCCTCCTCTGAGCAGAGAGTTGATGATGAACTATCTGCAGATTTGGACATGCCTATGGCTGAGCACAAGGTGAACGTGTGAAATCCCAAAGTGCTGGGTGCATCGTCATGAGACAGAGATGAAGATGATGTATTAGCCTCCTCTGAGTAGAGAGTTGATGATGAACTCCAGATGACTCTCCTGTGTAATGCAGTGGGAAAGAAGATCTGTTGAGTGGACGTGCCTGTGGACGAGCACAGGTGAACGTGATCCTAGTGACTGAGCACTAGTGAGAAGTGGTTCTTCTGTGTAATGCAGTGAGCCAAAGATATGGACATCCCTATGGATGTGCCCCTAGTGGCTGAGCACTAGTGGGTGTATGAGATCCCTTGCTATATTGTTCAAGAGTTAGACTTGCCTGTAAACCTAATTGTAATGTAGAGGGTACTGGTCGGCCCCACCTTAATGTAATTTATAATTAATGTAAAAGATAATTAATCTGGTTAATACTAATTATATTATGGGATAGAGAGGTCGACCTTGTTGTGCCAATAGACACTTTTGTTGACAGGTCAAGTCTAATATAAATAAAGGTAAATTCCCCATTGAGGAATCATATCTTTGGTGTGAGTTTGGAAATTTCAGCAAGTACATCTACTTGGAAAAAGTGCACACCTCTTTTGGGCGCTAGTCTTCTAGGGTTTGTGAGCACCCTTTTGTGTGCTAGGTTTTCTTGGTGGTGAAGGTCTTTCTCTTGAAGAATATAACAAAGGATTGGATGGGTTTTCTTTCCTTGTTGAGAAGGGTTTCCCAGGATACTTCTTGTGTACTTATTCATGGTGTTTCTTTTTGTGATCTTGGTTGTTGCAACATAATTGGTTATGGTTTAAGTAAAATGCTAAAATGGAATGAACTTTATGCTTAAGCCTAGCTTATTGAAAAATCAACAGGTGATAGGAGGCGTTCTTGATCTCCATACAAGTATTGAAGTTCTTATTGTTGCACTTATTGGTATGACAATTGTTCTTCTTAGAAATGGACAATAAAGAAAGCTATATGGAAAAATATTGGATAGATACTCACAATCAAGACTGTGTGGTTGGGTTGATGATCCTTAAACGAAAGGCATATAGCCTATCCGTCTCACCAACATGGAAACCTCTGCAATAAAATTATAATCTTAGCTCCCACTAGCTAATGGAAACTCGACCATCCAAGCCAATAGTTGAGTTGATCAAATAACAGACTCGTCGACCGCCCACAAGTTGAATCGACCCTGTGATCACATGATTTGTACTTGTGCAAAGCCCACCACAAGATCCCCAAATCTTGTGTAACTATGGAAGAAACTACCACGGTCACCCTAGTAGGATCTTCCCTCCTTTTAGTGATGGAAGAGGTCCACCACAAGGGAGGCTTCCTTGGTGATCTCAAGGGATCAAATAACAAGTTTAGTAGCTAAGCCTACTGCCGCCTGTCTTGATCACTGGTTTTCTGGTCTAGGTCGGAAAGAGAAGAGGTTGAAGGTGATCTTTGTACCTGCCTGGAACAAGAACACTTTGCAACATATATACAACAACTACCAAGTTAAAGTATGCAAAAATAACCTCATTAAAGAAGATAGATTTTCAATGGCTGTTACAAATTTGCAGCAGTAAACAATTATATGACAACAGTAAATGATTTGTAATAGCAACAATAATTAATGCCCACAAATACCACAATTGACCATGAAAAATAAGCACATAACCAATAGAATATTACCCAATTGTTAGAGGAAATTTCTGAGTGAGTTAAGCCACCTTTAGTTGAGTGTATGCAACAAATTAATTCAGTTTTAGATGGCTATAGAAAACTTTTATAACAACAAGAAGTAATATGATGAGTTTGCCAAAGTTAGAGTTAGTATAGTTAGTAGAATAGTGGAGAGAGTTGGAAAGATAGGTTTTATCAATCAATTCACCACACGAGTTGCTTTAAGATTAGTGCTTTTCTAGGGCTATGGAGTCTCCAATGCATCCAAGCTTGAAGGTTGATCTACTTGAAACCAAGAGGTAGGATCTAAACCCTAAGGTGCAAGCACATTTGGGCCTTAGGCTTTAGATCTTGAGGAGAAGGACGTCTAGGGTGCAAGCACATTTGGGCTCTAGAAATCGTTCCTCCCTTGTAGCTTCAACTAGGTCAAAGATCAAATGTCTAGGGATAAAATCCTAAAGTGCTAGGACTTTAGGGCTTTAGGATTCTAACCCTTGCAAAGATAATTAACCAATTTTAGACAAATATAACCTTGTGAGAGGAAGAAGCACTTATGTTCCTCTCTTAGGGTTTCAATTAACAAGACTTCTTGCAACAAAATAGCAATTTCACCATAAACATCAATAACATAAACAAGAATTGCAAACATTTACTTACTTTATCCAAGAAACCAAGAGCATTTAACCCTAATTGCAGAAATATCCATCCAAAATCAACAAAGCATCCACAAGAGAGCCTTTCCAAGCATGGCGCATGAGAGAGAAAGACCAAGTAGCCCCAAAAGGGAGAAAATTTTAGAAGTAGCTCTCACAAATGGTGAGAAAAGATGATGATCATATGAAAATGAGGTTTAGTCTTTTTATATGAGGCTAACCTCACATATTTGTCCATTGTCAACAACAAAATAGAAGCGGGGCCGACCCCTCATTTAACCTTTACAAAATGCTAAAATGCAAAAATAAATCATAATGAGCCACACGTGTGAGACGTCAAGCTTCCTTAGGCAAGGAGGGGGCCTCCGAAGGCCACGTCGCATCAATCTGGAACAAAGTGGGAGCAAGTGATGTCTCTCGTCACCAAATGTCATGCCATGCATCATCAGTACCACATGTATGCACCAAACCCTAATTGGGTCATACCTTAGAAAGGTGATATCATCACTATAAGAGGGCCAACATCCAGGATCTAGGTGCTGCGTCCAGGCCTTGGGGAGCTGCATCTCGTCTCTGCACTATCTCTGATTGTCTGCTGCCGCAACATCCCTGATCTTGGTGCAAAATAAGTCATGGGGTACTCTGCCTAGCCTATGGGCTTCTAGCCGATCTGTGTGCCATCATGACTAAAGTTGCTCCTACCAAGCTCATTTGTCCATTGTTCAGGGTTTTGAGGATGTGAGAGTTGATGTGTGAAGGTGGTGAGTCACTGGACGATCCCCTGCTCTCCATCACACGTGCCAAGGTCTTGCAATGAAGGCACAACGTCTTGGGTACAAGCCCAGGACGTTCCTCAAAGAACCATGTCAGGGCCATCCAAAACAAACCAAAGTATAAAACATGGTTAGTCAAGGTTGATAAGAAACATTAGTCCTTAGGGCATGCAAAGTAAGCTGTAACTTAGGATATAAGCCATGTAAGACAATTCAACTTAGTATCCCCTTCAGGCATCACACCAGCCCGGGACCCCATGTGAGTTGACAATTTTAAGTATGGGAGGGCCTTCATCCAACCCTATCAAGTGTGCCACCTAGGCAGGAAATAAAATAACCTAGGTAGAGGGATAGGTCCCGAGAGTGAGAGGGAAATTAAAAATCCATCAAGAGTAAGTGTGATAGTGATACGGTTTTAGGGCTTACTTCAAAACCCGTCAAGAGTAAGTGTGATAGTGATATGGTTTTAGGGCTTACCTCATGGCTCATAGTGTCATTAAATCCATTTTTATGGGCGTCTTTATGGAGGGTGCACTTGCTCTTGAGTTACCCCATATTTAGGCACTATCTTTTCCAAACCCCTTTATCAACCATCTTTCTAGTCCGCTTTATCATGTTTGCAAATCCCCTTTTATAAGGTTTCAAGCTATAACATTGCTATTTGGGATTGGGGCGAGCACTGAAGGGTAGAGCTCAAGTTTGGACTGGCTTTTGTTATTCCTTTTTTGCTATCATTCCTTTCTTTCTTTAGCATCATTTTCTTATTCTTTTAATAGCAGCTGCAATCAACCTCCGGGCCTTTAGCCCCTCTTCTCATGAGAGAATGGACCATGACCCATTACCAAAGTTTAGTACACTGTGAGAGGCTCCATGATGGAAAGTGTTGGGGAATGGAATGTTCCCTTGTGAGAGCCCCCCAGTAGTACCCCTTTCCCCTGAGTAGTGTCAACATGGGACCAACGCATAGAAGCTGACCACCAAGGTGAAACAAGGCAATTGACACAATTTCTTAAGCCAATGATCCATTATCCAACTTCAACCAAATATCCTCATCCACATGCTCGAGAAATTAAGTACAACACTTTGAATGAAAAGACTAACATACCTCATGGTGACACTGGCTTACCATATCCCATTCTCTGGGTTGCTTGGAGGTGATGAGCCTTGGTTGACCTGTAGCTGGGGTTGCTGGGCTTCCATCTGTGGACATGCTAATCATCATCACGGTTGGGATCATGTTCTCCATTGCGGGCCACGAGATATGATCTCCTCTAGTTACCCCTAGGCATGGGGGGGTAACAGGCCCAATGACGGACTCGTCAAATGCTTCGATGGTTGGGTCGACTGAATGATAGACTCGTCAAATGCTCTGATGGTCGGGTCGATCAAATGGGAGACTAGTCGAATGCTCTGATGGTTGGGTCGACCGAATGGGAGATTGGTCGCTACTCCAGTGGTCGGGTCGACCAAATGAAAGCCCGGTCAACTACTCCAGTGGTTGGGTTGACCAAAGGAAAGTCTGTTCGACTAAATGAAGGAAAATCGACCACGAGAGAAACCTAGTCGAACCAAGGGAAATAAATAAACTATTTGCAAGTGAAGTCGACCAAGTAACCATTGAGAAAATCAACCTGGTGGAATGAGTCGACCAATTGTTGAAAAAAAAATCTAGAGGGTGGATTTGATATTCAACGACAAAGAAAACATTAAAGGGCGAATTTTGTAACCAACAATAGATTAAAAAAATGTCCAGGGGGTGTATTGGGTTATCGACGAAGAAAAAAACATATATGTGGCTCATGGGAAAATAATAAATGCCCAAACTACACCAAATTTCAAATTATGGTCTGTATATGACTTGTGGGCAAAGGAAAACGCCCCAACAATGTCGAGAACGCGATGCACGACCTACGAACGAAGTGTAGACACCAACTAGCAACGAAATCGACTCTGGGTGAGAGAAATTCCCCCAACAACTCTTAAAAACCAAATTAGCAACTCCCAAGCAAATAGCAACAACTCTAGAAGGAGAGCCGTCGATTCCAAACTTCAAAAATGGATGTACAGGCGTGGTTAAAGAGCTATTAGATTGGCTTACTGGCACATGAGCACTATATCTAAGAAAGAACAAATTTGAATCACGACTGTCATGGATTTCTCTTTACGAAAGCAAAACATAGACAACCATTAATTTTTGGTGCATACCCTATACCATTAAATTACAATGCAACCATTTCCACTCATAGACAATGAAATCCAAATACAATAAACATGCACATAACTCAAAATTTACCTTGGAAACCTAAATGGGAAAATCAACATTCTTTTGGGTTTGGCCAGGCTCTTTATTATTCAGCAATGGGCAATTACAGGCTCTCTAGTTCATCTCTATGCTCCTCATTGAATTTTGGGCAGCTTCATACTTCATTCACAACCAAAGAGCCCCTCTCTCATTGTGGAGAAACATGATATAGAAGATTGGGTCGACTGGGAGGATAGCTGGAAGGTTAGGCGTCCCCAATGCTTCAGCTTCTCTCCAGTCTGTTTCTGCTCCCTGAGAGAAATAATGTCTTTTCTCTCAGGTGGAAGAGGTCTCATGAAAGTCTCTTATTTTCTTAATACATTATTTCTTTACGTATAACAATATTCTGCCCGACTTTACATCTCATAGGTTTGACTTAAGACTACATTACATACAAAGGTAGACATCAATCGTGATGGCATGGGGCCCTTTGTGCCAACAAGTTGATCTCCTTCATTGTCCATAGCCTTAAACTTTGCCCATGCTGATCATCCTAGAGCTTGTGCTGATAGCCAATTGTCCTTGTTGGATCTGATTCAGATCAATTAATGATTGGTCATGCTAACATGTTAGCAATTGCTTGAGGTCTTCCTAATATCTAGTATCCTCCACTACACAACCATTTAGTTCCCATGGAACATGGTTCTTTTGATGATTGATTAACTGTAACAGTAATGTCTTCAAAATAGTGTTTTTGATGGTAGCTTTTCTTTGTTGCTTCTCTTACCACGTGCGTATGGTACAAAACACATTGTTGATGGGAAGACCATCTTGTCACATGTGATGTTTGGAGCACTCGTCAAGCCTTTGACTCGCTTGCCAAAAAACATCTCATCTCTTGGAGCACACTTGTTGATCTTAAACACTCTTACTTTTATAACATCTTCATCGGATCACTCTCAATTTCAACGAGTCTCTTGGTTTGCTTGCTTGAAACATGTTGATCTTCGATCCTTTTTCTCTATAACATCTTTTTCAGATCACTTTTAGCTTCAACATGCTCCCCTTTATCCATCCTTGTCATTTTTGGGAGACAGTCATCATTGGCCATGATTGTATTCCTCATCCCAAATAAACATTAATGAGGGATGTTGTTGTAATGTTTCTTTGGCCATTTTTACAACGTATTTCCCTGTAAATATTAATAAGGGGGATGCTGGGATGTGATATTAACTTGGTCAAATACATAAGCGATTATTCGCTGATGCCTTTAGTTGTTGACTTGTGGTCTCAAAACTTGTCTTATTATGCCACCTTTCTTTAAGGGGATATTCTAGTGTCATGGTGGTAATCTTGACTTGGTGCCATGTTAGTGACCCTCTAGTCATTGACATGCAGTTGCATTGGCTAAGTCACCTGGTTCTTGGTTGTGTTCGTATTTGATGGCCATGAAGTTCGAAAAAAAGTTGTCAGTGCAAAACGATGTGATAAAATTTGGGATAAAGTTCAGCAGTAAGTTCGAGGAAATATAATTCTAAATTCGAATTTAAATGAATTTAATCGCCAAATTTCAAACTTAGATGAATTTAGTGAATAAAGTTCAGCAGTAAGTTCGAGGAAATATAATTCTAAATTCGAATTTAAATGAATTTAATCGCCAAATTTCAAACTTAGATGAATTTAATCACTAAATTTAATTGAATTTGAATTTGATCACTGGACTTCAAAAAATTTATTCTGCTGCCCATGAATTTTCCCTAATTTTGAACATCAAGGATTAAATTCGGTGAATACAGAGACTTAGTCAATGGATGTTAGTGCCTCTTTAGTGTTAGGGTTGGGCTTCTTCCTATGATAGTTAGCATTTATGGCGAAGCCCACCTATGGTTATTTCCCACTCTTAACATCGATATATATGGGGTGTCTGAAGTTTGAACACCATTTTGATCGTAAAGTCATCTTGTCATGTAATCGTTTGTACACTTAATGTACTATCTTGGGTTACTTTGAAATGATGAATATTAGGGTGCAATGATACCTACATAGATAGTGTTCTGGGTTTACTCTTGATTATTATGTGTGAGACTTACTATAATCCTAACACTACTTTGTTCTCTGTCTCTTTGTTCTGGTTTTGTCATTTAAATTTCAGTCATATCGTATTCTTATTGTTATCTTTGGTCAAGTTCTGTAAGTCTAGTCTCTGTGCAGAGTGGAGAACTAGAACTCATTTGTATGTGGTTACCTCTATGTATGTGAATCTTGTCACGCATGAAATAATCTTCAAGACAGTCTCTAGATGCGGAGGATTACATCTAAAGTTAAAACATCTCCTGTACAATTATCTTAGGGACTTTCTGCTTGTAGTGAATAATCTGGACTATTGTAATTGTCTATTATATCTCAGAATGTTCCTCATTTGAAGGCAGTACACTTGGTCTCCAAATTTATGATCTATATATAGAGTTGTAGCATTTAAATTTCACAATGTCCTGAACGACAGCCTTTTGGTGCCATTTTGTTTATAAAATGAAGCCAAAAGCACTGCTTCTTGAGAACTAAAAGGGAGGAGAACACTTTCTGCAACCAATTTGTATTACAGGGTGCAAAGAAAAACAAGGCCCAAGCAGATTGACATCTGGAGTGGGTCTTTGTTATTTAAAACAAGAGAGGGAAGGAAATAATGGCCCAAACAGATTGATACTTTGGAGACAGTTTTTGTTATTTAAAACCGGAGAGGTAAGGATTCAGGAAATAATGATCCAAACAGATTGACACCTTGGAGATGGTCTTTGTTATTTAAAACCAGAGAGGTAAGGAAATAACAAATGTAATTTTCAAAATCCACAGTGAGACAGGAAACTCTTCAAGAGAGTTTGCTAATTTGGGGTTGAGTTATATTTCAATTTCCATGCCACATACATAACTCATTAGAAATTTCTAGCAAAATGCAGGTGAGAATGGGTTGGATTGAATTACAATCTGGTCGCGAAGTGGAAGTTAAGTCCTCTGCATGCTTTCAGGTTTTAAATATGTACTTTTTCCTAAAGACAAGATGAAAGTTAAGGGAAGATGCTGATTAAAATTAGTGGAATCAGGTGAGACTGACAGGAATATGCAGGTGAGCATGGGTTGGATTGAATTATAGTCTGGTCACTAAGTCGATGCTAGGTTTTCTTCATGCTTCCAGGTTCTAAATATGTACTCTTGTCTGAGCACATGATGAATGTTAAGGGAAGATGCTCATTAAAATTAGTGGAATCAGACGATATGTCAAGGAATATGCAGGTGAGAATGGGTTGGATTGAATTATACTCTGGTCACTAAGTGGAAGCTAGGTCCCTTGTTAGAATTTAAGGGCAAGAATATAGCTAGCTCAAAAACAGAAAATTTTATTTAACTTTCAAAACATTAACTACTGTAATTTATGATCAGCAAAACATTTAAAATTTCTGATATCATAAAATAGTAAGTAACATAACATTTACTTAACTCTTACCTTAACAACACAAAGAACAAATTTACCTGAGGTGCGTGTTGCTATCCTCTTTTCTGTAGGCTCAGAAAAAGCTTTAGGGGTCATGGATCAAACCCTCAGGGGTAGATCTCATCATGATCTTATGAACAGTTCTGTCAAGAAGAATCTTTAGGGAAATATCAGAAAACTAACCAGCATACCAATCATCAAGTAAGGGGCTGAAACAAGGACACCACTGTCCAATCTAGAGGCTGAAAAGAAGGCCACTAGCAGCCTTAACAAAAACTGTCCAAGAATATAGTGCTGCTACGGCAGTAGACAGAAATAGCATAGCAGTTTTAGTGCTGCTTCATCAAACCCTGATTAGGGTACTAACTGCTGTAGGATAGGTAGCAAAACACAGGTCACAAAAGGAGGACAGTGGCAGCAACAGGTGGCACGAGCAATAAAACAGGGTCAGCAACAGGTGGCACCAGCGATAAAACAGGGTCAGCAATACAAATGGCACCAAAAAGGAAACAGCGGCAGCAAGCAGGTGGCACCAGCACTGAAGCAGCGGCAGCATAAGGGTGATGGCAAGTAGATAGTGGCAGGCCGGAAGGGAGGAGAGGAACTGTCCTAAAGGGGGCCGCAGCCTATACCCAGCAAGAGACTGATCCAAGGAGAGAGCCGCACCACTATACCAGCAAGAGAACTGATCCAAGGAGAGAGCCGCACCACTATACCAGCAAGAATATTAGATCAAGTAGGGCCACACCACAAACCAAACTGAACAAGGAGCCGCAGCAAAAACTCAGACCAAGAGAATGTTTGGAGGAAGAAGAATGAGTGAGAGAGTTAGGGAAGAGGTCTCTCTTTTATATTTTTGATAGGTATTTCAGGGTTAGCTAAATTAACCCTAACTTTAGGGTTATATTACACCCTAATAAATTAAACAAATTAAATAATTAATATTTTAATCATAAAATATTAATTAGAATAGTCAACAAGTCAAGGCGGCTAGCAAAGAACCAAACCACATAAACATTAAGGACGTGGCTCAAGCAAGGGGTTGCAAAGACAAAGACTACTTCAAAGGGGGCTTCTTCTTTAATGATAGAATGTCCACATGAGTCTCATGATATAACTTATAAGCTTTTATCATCCCAGCATAAGAGGAAGGTCAATGATGTGATCATGTCCTTCTTCTTAACTGCTCCTAGGTCTCATGGAACATCCTGGGAGAGAAGAAGATCACACATCATCTCGGCTTGGTACTTAACCAAGAAACTGCCTGGTCCCAGACCAGGATACCCCAGAATGCAACTGGGCTCCCTAGATCACAACTAGGGTCTTATCCACCAAGGTACACAATGAAGGATCAATCCAAGCACCGAGCAAGGATTCCCTGGAACACATCCAGGGGCCCTAGAACACATCTAGGGACTTATACCATCAAACTGCTTGGTCCTTGACCAAGAACCCCAACAATACACTGGGGGCCCTCACTAGGGTCTTTTTCCAGGCTCTAATTGCTTGGTCCCAGACCAAGAATCCCAGAGGTGTACTGGGGGCCCTAGATCTCAACTAGGGTCTTTTCCATCCTCTAGGAGAATGGCTCTTGTAGCTGCTTAATTTTAACACTTCCTCTCAGCAAGAGAGACATTCTCAGCAACAACAAGCTTGTCTCGAAAGTACACAAACTTTGTCAATGACAGGGGCTTGTTAAAAATATCTGCAATTTGTTCTGCCGTCAGAACATATTGAATACTGAGAATGTTCTTCTGCACCATGTCCTGAACATAGTGATATCTCATCTCAATGTGTTTCGATCTGTCATGAAACACATGATTCTCGGAGAGCTTTATACAACTCTGGTTATCACAGTGAATCACTGTGGGTTCCAGCTCAACACTGAACAAATCTGAGATTAGCTTTTTGAGCCACACTGCTTCTCTACTAGCAACACTTGCAACAATGTATTATGCCTCTGCAGTGCTTTGGGCTATGGAGCCCTGCTTCCTGCTGGACCAGGAGATCATAGCTGAACCCAAGCTGAAACAATATCCGGAAGTGCTCTTCCAACCCACTGTATTGCCCATCTATTTTGAATTTGTATAGCCATGAAGCATTACACCTCCACTGGAAGTGTATCTGAGCCCATAGGCTATACTCCCTCGGACATATCCGAGAATATGCATAGAAACAACCATATGAATGTGTTTCGGCTCACACATGAATTGGCTGAGGGCATTCATTGCGTAACAAATGTTCGTTCTGGTGTGTACTAGATACATCAAGGACCCAATAATCTGACGATATACGGTAGGGTCTTCTGGATCTGAACCTATAGCTTGATCATGTAACTTCTTCAGGTTAGAAATCATAGGTGTGGTCATGGACTTACAGTCCAACATCCCAAATCTGCGAAGCACATCAACTGCATATCTACTTTGTGAGAGAAAGACCTCACTAGGTTTCTGCCACACCTATAAGCCAAGAAAGTAATGCATAAGACCTAAGTCCTTCATTTCAAACTCTACTGATAGCTCCCTCTTAGTCCGAGCTATCAGATGTTCCTCTCCAATAACGAACAAATCATCCACAAATAAAACCAAGATAACATGATGATTCTTCACAATCTTTATATAAAGATTAGGATATGCTATACTCTTGGAGAACCCAAGACTCTGAAGAAAACTGTCAATTCTTCCATACCAAGCTCTCAGAGCTTGTTTCAATCCATACAAGGCTTTCTTGAGTTGCAGACATGTGATTCTTTCCCATGGATCACAAAACCCTCAGGTTGCTGGATATAAACCTCTTGCTCAAATTCACCATTAAGAAAAGCAGCCTTAACAACCATTTGGTGAAGTTTCCAATTAAAAACTGAAGCAAGAGAGATAATGATTCTGATAGAAGTATACCTGGCAACAGGAGCAAAGGTCTCGTCATAATCAATTCCTTCTTTCTGAGAGAACCCACGAGCCACAAATCTAGTTTTGAATTTTTGAACACTGCCATCTGCTGCATGCTTTATTTTGTAAATCCATTTAGAGGTTACTACTTATTTGCCTTGAGGTCTTGGGACCACTTCCCATACATCATTCTTCAATATTGACTCATACTCTTCTATCATGGCATCCTTTCACACTATATGTTTGGCAGCCTCATCAAAAGTGGAAGGTTCTGAGTCAATCACAAGATTCAACTGAGCTATCAAACTTGAGTATTTATCTGGCTTCTTGCTTTCTTTGAAAGTACTTTTAGGTGCTGCATGCTTTTCTGCTTCCTTCCACACTTTATGCTTGGCAGCCTCATCAAAAGTGGAAGGTTCTGAGTCAATCACAAGATTCAACTGAGCTATCAAACTTGAGAATTTATCTGGCTTCTTGCTTTCTTTGAAAGTACCTTTAGGTGCTGCATGCTTTTCTGCTTCCTTAAAAACTTCACGGCACCATGCTGGCTTCCTTTTGACAGGAGGTTTCTCTAGGGGAAATTCAACAGAATCGCTTATTGGATCCACTGAAGGATCTTTGGCCTCCTTCCTCTGCTCATCTGAAAGTTGTGAATTTGAAGGTTCTGGAGATGGAGCTTCCTGCTCCTCTGTATCACATGGAAGTTCTCTGGAACGACGAAAAGTGACTTCCTCATGGAGGGTCACATCTCTACTGACCTCTATGTACTTTTGCCCTGGTACATAGATTCAATATGCTTTTGAGGTCTCACTGTACCCCACAAAAGTGCCTTTCTTTCCATAGAGCTCTAACTTAGTCCTCTTTTCTTTTGGTACATGAATGTAGACAGGACTACCAAAAATTCTCAAATGGTCAACTGAAGGCTTCTTATCGGTGAAAACTTTTTCTGGAGTTTCTTTTCCAAGACTTTATGAGGACACCTGTTTTGAATATAGACTGCAGTGCTTGCAGCGTCGACCCAAAGAGACAACGAAAGATTTTGATCATACATCATAGCTCTGGCTGCTTCACAAATTGTCTTGTTCTTTCTTTCTGCAACCCCATTCTGCATGTCAGAGATCATCATACTTGTGGGAGTCAAACTCTTTTCCATTGTCTGTTCTGAAAACACAGATATGTCTACCTGTCTGATTCTCAACAAGATTCTTAAAATCCTGAAATTTACTGAAAGATTCATCTTTAGTTTTTAGAAAATAAATCCAGGTTTTACGAGAACAATCATCAATAAAAATGATATAATAAAGACAACCATTCATGGACGGAGCAATCATAGGTCCACAAAGATCAGAATGAATAAGATCTAAGATACCATTAGTTTTTCTATTACTGTGAGGGTAAGCTTTCTTTGTATTTTTACCAAGAGCACAACCCCTACAAATACTATCATGCTCAAAAGAAAAAAATGGCATACTTGTTACCATCTTTTGCAAACCTGGGAGAGCATTATAGTTGAGATGTCCAAACCTTCTGTGCCATAGTTCGCAGGGGTTGATCATCTCATGAGCTAATGCTTGAATAACTTGACCAATGACTTTGTAAAGTCCACCTTCTTGAGCTCCGATTGTCATGGATGAGCTCATACTTTCATTTGAGGGCCACATAAGAGCCTTTCCTTTGGAGAAGGCTACTAAGTACCCTTTACTTTCTAGAACTGCAGCTGAGATAAGATTTTTCTTTAATTTAGGAACATAAAGAATTTTTTCAATATGAAATACATTACCTGACTGAAGCTGAAAGGATGTTGAACCAATTCCTTTGATGGCATAAGTGCCATCATCACCCAATTCTACCTTCACATTGAACTTCTTATCTCGATAGTTCACAAGGTTCCGTTTGAAACCTGTCATGTGCTTGGAGTCCCCGCTGTCCACTAACCAAATTTCTTCTGATTTGATGATAGTACCGGAGAGAGATGAAACAAGATAACTTTCTCTACGCTGTTCTTGTTCTTTAGTAGTAGCTCTGGTTCTCTTTCTTTGAGGCTCTTCTTCTTTAGTTGCAATTGAAGCATGGAACCTGCCTTTTCGTTTCTGCTGTGAAGGAGGGTTCCTGTAGTCTTTTGCATAATGACCTAGCTTATTACAGTTAAAGCATCTTACTTTAGACAAATGAGAGTGAGAGTGAGAGTGCTTAGCTTGGGGTTTCTTACATTTGCCTTTGTGCTGAAGAAACCTCTTCCATTTCTTGGCTTTGACTGAAAGAGCATGGTCTTTCACCGTTGAGGGTTCATTTATGCTTTTAAGTCTACCCTCTTCTTCCAAGCAATCATGCCATAATATCTCGAAGTTGGGTTGAACTTCTCTTCCATTGACTGATGAGAGAAATGTCTCCCATGATTTAGGAAGACCATCTACTGCTGTTTGTACAAGGTCATCATCATCTACTGCAACTCTAATTGCTGCAAGCTGATCTCTTGTTTGGACAATTTTGGAAAAGAAGGCAGAGATGGTTTCATTCTTTCCCATCTTTAATGTACGTAGTTGTTTCTTGAAAGTCCTCTTCTGAGTTGGGGCCTTCTTTTCATATAGATTTGCTAGGGCATCAAAGCATTCCTTAGCTGTCCTTAGATGAACAATAAGAGGCATCATGTTGTCTTTAACTGAGTCAAAAATGTCTCTTGGCTTTGGCCTGCCTCTTCTTATAGGCTGCTCTTCCTGCATTTGAAGTAGGTTCTTCCATCACCTTGGTAACCAACTCATCCAAGTCACCTTCTTCTAGGATATTAAAGACCCTAGCCTTCCAGGCATTGAAATTTGAAGCCCTTCAACCCTATCTTCTTCTTTGACTGAAGATGAAGCCATACTGAAAACAAAATCTGATATAAAACAAGCTTACTACTGATCTGCAAAACAAACCCTTAAGTGTGGATCTACGCAGGCTCAAAAGTCTGCCACAATTGAATTCTTTTCACGCCCTAAGCTCTGAAACCATGTTAGAATTTAAGGGAAAAAATATAGCTAGCTCAAAAACAGAAAAAATTATTTAACTTTCAAAACATTAACCACTGTAATTTATGATCAACAAAACATTTAAAATTTCTGATATCATAAAATAGTAAGTAACATAACATTTACTTGACTCTTACCTTAACAAAACAAAGAACAAATTTACCTGAGGTGCTTGCTGCTATCCTCTTTTCTGTATGCTCAGAAAAAGATTTAGGGGTCATGGATCAAACCCTTAGGGGTAGATCTCATCATGATCTTGTGAACAGTTTTGCCAAGAAAAATCTTTAGGGAAATATCAGAAAACTAACCAGCATACCAATCATCAAGTAAGGAGCTGAAACAAGGACTCCACTGTCCAATCTAGAAGCTGAAAAGAAGGCCACTAACAGCCTTAACAAAAAATGTTCAAGAATATAGTGCTGCTACAACAGTAGACAGAAATAGCATAACAGTTTTAGAGCTGCTTCATCAAACCCTGATTAGGGTACTAACTGCTGTAGGATAGGTAGCAAAACACAGGCCACAAAAGGAGGACAGTGGTAGCAACAGGTGGCACCAACAATAAAACAGGGTCAGCAATACAAATGGCACCAAAAAGGAGACAGCGACAACAAGCAGGTGGCACCAACACTGAAGCAGCGGCAACATAAGGGTGATGGCACCAGCAAGTAGATAGCGGCAGGCTGGAAGGGAGGAGAGGAACTGTCCTAAAGGGGGCCGCAATTTATACCCAGCAAGAGACTAATCCAAGGAGAGAACCACACCACTATACCAGCAAGAGAACTGATCCAAGGAGAGAGCTGCACCACTATACCAGCAAGAAAATTGATCCAAGGAGAGAGCCGCACCACTATACCAGCAAGAAAATCAGATCAAGGAGGGCCGCACCACAAACTAAACTGAACAAGGAGCCGCAGTAAAAAGTCAAACCAAGAGAATGTTTGGAGGAAGAAGAATGAGTGAGAGAGTGAGGGGAGAGGTCTCTCTTTTATAGTTTTGATAGGTAGGTTAGGGTTAGCTAAATTAACCCTAACTTTAGGGTTAGATTAAACCCTAATAAATTAAACAAATTAAATAATGAATATTTTAATCATAAAATATTAATTAGAATAGTCAACAAGTCAAGGCGGCTAGCAAAGAACCAAACCACATAAACATTAAGGATGTGGCTCAAGCAAGGGGTTGCAAAGACAAAGACTAGGTCAAAGGGGAGTTATTTAATGGAAGAATGTCCACATGAGTCTCATGATATAACTTATAAGATTTTATCATCCTAGCATAAGAGGAAGGTCAATGATGTGATCATGTCCTTAACTGCTCCTAGGTCTCATGGAACATCCCGGGAGAAGAAGAAGATCACACATCATCTCGGCTTGTTACTTAACCAAGAAACTGCCTCTTCCCAGATAAGGATACCCTAGAACGCAACTGGGAGCCCTAGATCACAACTAGGGTCTAATCCACCAAGGTACACAACCAAGGATCAATCCAAGCACCGAGCAAGGATTTCCTGTAACACATCCAGGGGCCCTAGAACACATCTAGGGACTTATACCATCAAACTGCTTGGTCCTTGGCCAAGAACCCCAGCAATACACTGGGGGTCCTCACTAGGGTCTTTTGCCATGGCTCTAACTGCTTGGTCCCAGACCAAGAACCCCAGGAGTGTATTGGGGGCCCTAGATCTCAGATAGGGTCTTTTCCATCCTCTAGGAGAATGGCTCTTGAAGCTGCTTAATTTTAATATCCCTCTGCATGCTTCCAGGTTATAAATATGCACACTATTCTGAGCACAAGATGAAAGGGATATTTCAAAATTTCTGTTCCACATACATACATACATAAGAGAAGATGCTCATTGAAATTAGTGGAATCCATGAAAAAATGTAGAGATATGGTTCCCTTATACCATTTTGATTCTAATTACATGCAACACCCAGATGGCGAATAGCATCCTTTTGCAAGGATGGATTTCGAAATGTTACTCCAATGGAGTCATGAACAGATAAAAGGTACAACATATATATTATGGTAGCAAATGACAGTTACTGGCCCAAAAAACGTTATTGAAACATTTTTTTTGGCTGTAGTCAGCAGCACTGCAGCAATGAGGTGGCTCTTTCAGACTTCAATTAGTCGATTCACAGTTTCTCCTTTTTCAAGTTAGCTCAATGGATTGCCGATTTACATTTTGTTAGCATTATGGTGTTGGTATTTGGTGGTTTGGCATTTTCATGCTTCTTTCTCAATGATTATCAGCCATAGCTCTTTCGGCCAAATTTCTATCTGTTGGGTTTTTACCTTATTTTATGATTGACTTTTTACTGTATTTTTGGTTCTACTGTTTTTCCATCTTTCTGAACATGCCTATTATGGTATATACTTATTTGTTTGAAATGTGTGATTGAGTTTGCTTTACTGCGAAATTCTTAAAAAGTCGTGATTGCATCCTGGCTATATTGTTCCCTGCTCCTGAGAGTGGCCAAAACTCAATATGTAAGCTGACTGCATTCAGTGAGTGTACCTCAAAATTAAAGCAGAAGCACATATACAAAGACAACTTGAATTTTATTGTATCTTGGGGAATCTAATGCTGTTAGACTCCATGGTGGTCACTATTGGTATGATGCTTTCTATTGCCAACAAAAAAAGAAGTGATCCAGTTAATTCACGCCACAAATTCCACCATGGTGCTTCTGAAGGCAAACATCAAGTACTGTGTAGTGACATGCTATGTTTGTGTTTATGATTACAGTGTGCATGCTTATTTAACCATCTCTTTATTGATGAACACACAGAGTAGCTTCTTGTCAATAGTAACTAATAAAATTGAACATGACATTTACCATGACCCTTTTTTTATAGATGATTCAAATTTCAAATTGAATTCATGTGCAGGATCATCAAGTGCCTCTTTGTGAGGGAAGTTCAAGTAGTTCTAGGCTTTATAGTGAGTCCAGCATAGAAACTTCCAGTCATAGAAATGGCGTCTCACACAGACTTCTGAGTACATTTTTGGAGCAAGCAATCAAAAACAAAATTTTACCAGGAGAAGTTATGCATGCCAGAGATCGCCTTAATGAGAAATTTAGAGCATCATCACTTTTGAGCAACAGGTTAGCTAATCTGTTTGGTCAAATGCAGTTATCTTGTTTGTGATGGCAATACAACACAGTGCATATTTTATCAATCTAACAATTTTCTATTAACATGGGCAATAATGATTGTGCAGGATGAGAAGCATTCCTTCAGCTGCATCAAGAGTTGATAACTATGCTGCAATCGATGAACACATCCATTTAACTAATGCAGAAAACCAGGAAACTGATGTAAGAAACTTGCCGGCTTCCAGGATTAGTGAGTCTGAGGAGTTCATGGAAAGGGATTTTTCAATGCAAAGTGGCTCAAAGCCACCAGCACTTACAAAGATGGCCATTTGTAGCTTGCAGAGAGAAGATTTTATGCCAAGGTCAACCAGAGTCAAGGAATCTGGAAATGAAAATCTAGAATCAGATCTGGAGGATTGCCCTGTTTGTTTGGAACAGTTTTTGTCTGGGGAACAAATTATACGCCTTCCATGCTTACATAGGTTTCACATTGGCTGTCTGACTCAATGGCTCATAATTTGTGGTGAATGCCCATATTGCCGGGCAATTGTGCATTTGGCATGATGGCATGATCATGTGGGATAACTTGAGTTAGGGCATCATCAACTGCAACCGCTTCTGTCAATAGGATGAAGGAATATTTAACTAGGAATAAATTTTCCTTCCAGGAAAGCAGTTATCTTTTGGAAGGTCAAAGTCCCAATGATGGTTGAAGCCATGGCACCTTAAAATGAAACTTTTCTCTTCTTGTATGTTCTTATATCAAATCTATGTATGTTAGGGTCAAACTTGTAGGTATGCAGAATTTTCCTAATTCCCATTGCTGCTAGAATACTATTAATACTTGCCATACTCTTGAGTCCTTTCTAGTGGAAATTAACATAATTTCTGTGTCTTATTCCAAAAAATCCCAGAAACAGGCTTTTCTGGAGAAGGATGTAACACTGTCATTTTTATTAGAAAGAGTTACGAAAATGTAGTAAATAATAATGTAATGACCATATTGTCAGCACTTTTTCTGACTTGAGGGAAAGGGTGATATTTCAGACTACAGGCCTATATTAGCTTATAAAGAAATGTATGATTTATTGTGTATTACTTTTCAGTTCAATGTATGATATCCTACCGGAGTTTGACTGCTTAACCTACATATGACAGCAAGCATGAATTATGAAAACCATGCCGACCAATTAAGAATACTGTTTCTCTTTATCGGAAGGTATGCTTGATTGTTGAACAACTGCCTCCCTTTAGTTTAGTTTATTTTGGACACAGAAACATATTGGGAAGTCTAATGTTTTTGCGTTTAGTGAAATGTAATTGTTTAAGAACTTTTTTCTGTGTTTTGTTTTTCGTTAAATATGAATGCTCAATAAGTAGTAGAACGAACTAACTTACTTACATCTTCAACAAGATCTAATCTGTTATGATACCAAAAGACCATGTAGTGTTTTCTAGTTGAAAGAAAATGCAAATGCCCATGTCCCATGGTAAATAAAATAAATTATGATGGCCCGATTTTGTGTTAAATGGGCTGTATGGTAGCCTTAGAGTAGGATAGCTTCAAGGATATTAAACCACATTTATAGAGTACGTTATAATATTTATCCCATCTGTAGAAAACAATGGGTTAAACATAAATATAAAGGTTTTAAATAAGGGCACTAGGTGAACTTAATCTGGAAACCATCTATTTCACATGCAAGAGATGAATCAATAAGGAGACAATGCAAGGATAGCTCTAAATAGACCCTCAAGCTTCATAGGAGGTATGTGGGGATTTTTGTTATTGGAGGTGGCTGGTGGGAGACTAAACTGTGGTCAAGTGCAACATATTTGCTGCCCTTGGATATTCTGGGCCTCTCATGGCATCTATATCTTCTTTGGAAGGCTTTTGTCCTGTGTTGATTGTTTTATTTATATGATATTAAAGTACAAACTGATCTTTGGCAAAGATTTATGTATGTTATAGCCGTGTTCAATTTTGGAGGTTCTCTATGCGGAATCTCTAGCATTTAGTTGTTTTTGGTGCGGAACCAATTGCTGATTAGTATTCTCTAATCTGTTTGTTTAATATACTGTTGTGATTGTTGAAGTTACCGTTATTGCGGAATCAATTGCTGTTTGTATATTACTGTTATTACCCTAGTAGACTTGGCCTTACTAGACCTGCTGTTATAGTGATATTTATCAGTTCTTATAGTCTTACCGTCTGTAACGATTTGGACTCGTGACAGTGGTATCAAAGCCAAGTACTTTCTTGGCCTCGTAGGAACAACACCTGTGATGACAGACTTCTCTAGATGCAGAAAAGTTACAAGAGGAGTGGTAGAGCCTTTATTAACCCTCAATGATGAATGTGCAAGCTTATTGGAATCTTATAATAAAGAATCTTTTGAAATATAAGCTTTGTAGAATATGTTCAGCTATATGAAGAAGATCAAAGAAGGTGGTTCTTGGAGCTCAAGGTTTCTACAGAGGAGACTGTTACTGCTAGAATGTCGATGCCAATCACTCCAAGAACAATGAGGTTGTGAAGGACAACTATGATTCCCATATTCATGATTCACTGAGTCTAATGTAGATAAGGCAGCTTTTGAGACAGAAGATTGTGGTTTCTATCACGACTTTGAAATTAATGACAAAGGACCTCAAGATACCTTTGCTTCCAAGAGTGATATTGTAGGTTATTGTAGCTTTGGCTATGGAGAGTTCTCTCGTGGACAGTGAAAGATTGCCTACGACCTGAAGAAAAGCTAACAGAATGATGATTACTTATATTTGCAAGGCAAAGATAATACGAAATGTGAGGAAGACTCTGGTACAAGATCATTCTTGTTGCAAAAAGCTTAGTTGTTTAAATGGAAAATGTTTTGTAATTGCACATGGATAAACAATTATATATATATTGTGGATGGACAATTATTATATTGGTTTTCTTTCCAGCCAGCAAAATGCTCACTACCAGATTTTAGAGAATTATTCAGGGAAAAATGCCCAGTCATGTACTGCACATGCTTTACTGATCACATGTCTAATTTTATAAGGTGTTCCAGGGATATCTGGATGGAGGGCTATTGAACTGCCAGTCACAATAGCAGCTGGCAACTTCAAGGGACTTTATTGGATTTGACCCCGTGACCTATGCCCTCCCCGTCCAAAACATGCCTTGGGTGGATGGTTCAACTGATGGAGCTAACCTTTGGGGCTATTCAATGCTGGGGCTATTATATGCTCTAGTGTTTCTTTGCCTTCTCCAAGGTAGTTCTACAAGTTCAAACCATAGTTAGTCCCAAGGAACTGTCATAGAGATATGTCATTTTGCACTCTGTAAAGGGTTTTACTCTATGTCTTGGGAATGTGACCACTACAATTGCAACCCAACCTTTATTAACTCAAATTGAGGAAGTAGACATGGAGCCCCACCCTAGGGAAATCTAATAGACTACAAAAAAACCTGATTCTCTCCTTGACAAAATGGATCTGAAATTTGTATTGGCCCATGATCAGCAAATGTCTGCGCTGGCAAGAATAATTGATCATCCTAGAAGCAACGACTACTTTGTGAATGCAAAGAACACAAAATTTCCTTTTTCTGTCATGGTGAGTTTTGAGATTTAATACTTTTTATGTGCCAATAAAAAAATGAAAGAATGATGAGAACTATTTGTTTTTACATTGATTCATTATGGATTAAAAGGATGATGAGAACTATTTGGATTTACATTGATCCATCGTCTATGGAAAGAATGATGAGAACTATTCGGATTTACATTGATCCATTAACTCTCCATAGAATACTGTTCAAGATAGATAAAAACTATCTCAAAATTTTGAAAGAACATTATAGAGGTAAAATATCAAATGAACTACACCAAGACCAAGTTTCCGAGGTGTTTTGTGCAAATTACCTTTTTATCTTTTGTTTTGTTCAGATGTGTTTTCCCTCCTATTACTACAGAACCCTCCTCAAAAAATGAGATGATCTAGCAAGTGAAGAGAAGACATTACAATCTGAGTGAAACCCCTCCTCCCTAGGAGTAATTTTCAAAGTCAAGCCAAATCTTTTCTCAAATAATGTTTCAAAGTAGCCATACCAAGAGTACTTATATGCATATGAACTTGAAAATTTGAAGTATCTAGCTTGCCCTTTAATTATTGTTAGAAGTATTTAAAGTTTATTTTCTCTAGTAAGAACACTGTATCTTAAATGTAAATATTTAGGACTTTATTTAGATTTTCCTAAGCATTTAGTTAGTTTTCGAATCATTTAGGTTATGGAATTCCCTTCTCATATGCTTGGATCGTTTTCCTCCAATAAGTTATATTTAGGACCTCATTTAGATTTTCCTAACCATTTAGTTAGTTTTGTAATCATTTAGGTTGTGCAATTCCCTTCTTATATGCTTGGATTACCTTCCTTCTTTGAGCTATCCCAAGCCATTCTTGAGCTACTCCAAGTTGCCAATTGTTGAGCTAATCAAAGTTGTCCCCAAATAATTTTTGATAATCTTTTTGTATGCCCTGGACCTCTTGGAAATTCGATAATAAAAGTTGAACATGTCAACTGGTTCCAAATCATCACTGCATGATCATGTTTACAATGTCAATTTGGTCCACATCATCACTAACAACCTCCTAGATTTATATTCTGATCTCTGTGTTATGATCCCTTTTGCCTTTGCTAAAGACTGGAACTATTATTGAAATTCAATAAACCATAAAACCCGAATAGAATATTTTTGGATGATAAAAGATGACATATACGCCAAGAATGCTCTTGCATCGTTCATGGACAATGATTTGATGGAGATGATATAAGAAGGATTTATATTATTCATGATCTGAAATCGATCTATAATAACACTCCAAACTTGTAAAAAGGTTCATCTTGTCAAAGTTTGAAATCGATATTTCAACTTGAAGACCAAAGGCCAAAGATCTAATTTTGGTTATATGAAGATGAAGTGAATCACTTGATAGTTGGCATTATAATAAAGTTTGCTTTATGCGAAAAAATAACCCAAGAGAGATGGAAAAATGCAACTTAGAAACAAGGACATAGTAGTAGAAGAATGAGGATTTGGAATGAAGCAAATTGCTCAATGATTGGAGGATGAAGAGGATTTTGGGAAGGGAAAATTTTAGGGGCTCAATTTCGTCCACGGGCTAATTTTGCATGTTTTTTTCCCAATTTCCATTTTTAAAAAAATGATTCAATCAAATTCGATAAGATAAAAATATTTTTCTTTAAAAATCACTAAATATTTTTTGAAACTATATAAAATCCTTAGAAATTTCAATATTTTTACAAAAATATCGCTTGACATCTTATGGTTGGCATTTTAAGAATGAGTAAAAATCACTAAGTTTCTATACTTTAATGTAAATATGGATACTTAAGTATTTCCCTAATTTTGAACTTGTCCATGAGGAGCAAAGATTGTCTTTGAGCAAATAAAATATACAAAGTACCGTCAATGAGTAAGATTACATGGAATCTTTGATTGATAATGTATAGTTCATGTTTATAACAATTCTTGAGCATGAGTTGAAGCCATCAAATGTTGGTTTTCTCATTTGGGTTTCTAGGCTAAATATTTTTTTTATGGTGTGTGATTGTGATGATATGTTAATTGCTCATTGTGTTAGCATTTACTCGATCGTGGGTTAATGAATTGTTGTTTCACAGTGAAAACCACGTCCCACAACACAATTTCACCTTAGAGTTGTAAGTCACATAAATAGCTTAGATTTGCCTCCCTTCTACTATTTTCCTTTGTGAATTTCATCGTGTTTACCATTCAATATAAATGTAGTTGAGTTGTATTTTCCCTCTATAGCACACATTTTTCTCCCTACAATGATCTCATTAGCGTGTCTAGGAATTACACACTGGTATGTATAAGAGTAAGGCATTTTCCAAGCTGCATATATGGTTAAATCCCTTAATTGAATTGCTAGCTACATCCAACAACTCAAATTCCCTTGATTTGGAATCACTGGTTGATTAATATGACTTAGTTTGAATTTGTTCAAGTCATTGGGGAATTCCACAGTCCAAGTCGACCTTGTATGGTTCGCTGGTATACCATATCGGTTAAAGTGTTGTTCAAACCACATCCTATAAGTAGCTCAAACACCAATGCACAATGCAACCCTACCTTCTTAAGCCACGGTTTTGATTATCACCTACAACTAGATGTGGATGGGATTTCAATTAATTTTTTTTGTATGTTGTTAATGCCTCATGGATATGGCGTTTGATAACAAGAACATAGGTCATTGCATCATTAATTTTTTGTATTATGGGTTGGGTAGACATATGATGGTTGAGCGTTAGGAGAGAATATTGTAATAAGCAAAGTTTGTTTCATCACTAGGAATTTAAAAACATAGAGCACTTGAATCCATTGTTGTATATTGGCCTTTGGCACTATAAGCAAGTAATCAAGCAACCGAATCTTGAAAGAATGAGAACTATTTGGATTTACATTGGTCCACTAACTCTCCATAGAATACCATTCAAGACAGATAAAAAATACCTCTATGTTTTAAAAGAACATTGTAGAGGTAAAATATCAAATGAAGCACACTCACGCCAAGCTTACAAGGTATTTTGTGTCTATACCTCTTTATCTTATCTTTTGTTCTTTGGATGTGTTCTCCCTTGTATTGCTAGAGAACTCTCCTCTAGGTCAAAAAATGAGATAATATAACATTGGAAATGGAGACCTTACAATTTGGGTGAAGTCCCTCCTTATAAAAAGAGTAATATTCAATATGAAGTCAAAACTTTGCTCAAATAGTAATCGATGTTTCAAGGTAGCCATACTGAAGGCACTTATATGAATATGAATATTAAATTTTAGCAAAAGATGGAGCTTGTCCTTAAATTATTGTGAGAAGTGTTTTAAAGTTTATTTTCTCGAATAATAACTTGGTATCTTAAATGGAAAAATCCAACCATGATGAAGGGGTTGTTTTATATCAAGACAATCCCTTAAATGTTAGAAGTTGTAATGGTCTCAAACATGGAAAATTTTAGGGGATAAATTTTTCCCTTGAGCTAATTTCCATGCTTTTTTCTAAAAAATTATTCCTCAATTTTTATTTTTCTTAAAATGAGGAGCCCAAACTCTAGGATAATAAGTTTCTCCAAAGTTTTTATACTTTGAGATACATTTTCATTCTTAATTTCCCATGGTTTCAAATCCTTCTTGTTCATAATAATACAAATCTATCATTTTTTTTTTAAGTAAGTATCTATATATTACCTTTCAAGAACAAAAATTACATTAGCGTCTGAAATGTCAAGGAACTGTTTGTGCTGAATTGCCCCAAAGAGAAACCAATTCAGCCCATCTCTCAATACTAAAAGCACCAAAAATTAAACTACATGAATTGAATCGCCCCGTAGGGAAACCGATTAAGCCAAACCTGTCATGCGAATTAGAAGACCAAAAAAGACTAACTCTTGATAAACAAAATGGAAAAAACAGTGCTAGGCGCCATATACGGCCCAAGAGGATGCTTCTAGAAACATAAATAATTGACAAAACTAGGCATGCAAGCTGACACTTATGCGCATGCTGGCACTCATACAGTTTGATGATCAATTTTTCTCACGTCGCACTTTGCACCCACCTGGATAGCTGGAGCAAAGAATGCCTCTGAAGTTGCCGGGGCACTGGTAGCCTGTTCTGGAGAGTGTAGGGAGATGAGCAGGGTGGAGAGCAGATATTCAATTTTCTCCCATCGCTTGTCCATGTGTTCCATCCGGAAGCCCATGTCGTCCACATCTTTTCGGACCACAGAAACCAGTTCCTGTAATATTGCCACTGAGTCATGAATTCTTGAGCATGAAGCACAATTCGAGTATGAATGGAGCTGACCCGGAGGCTCTTCCAAGTGGGCTGGGGTTTCCTCTAAAGGAGCCAAGACAAAGGGTGGTGGAAAGGGGATGGAGGGTGGTGGCAAGGGGATGGAATGCACATGTGAGTTCGCTGGGTGGACCATGGTTGGCTGTGAGGAAGAGACCAAATCCTGGATTGGGCTAGGTGCAAAGCCCAAAGAATTGCCGTGGAGGTCAAACCACTCCACATGACAAGCCCAAGGCGAGGACATAGGCATAAGGCATCTCTGGCTCGGAGAGGAATGGGTGGAGGAGGAAGGCGAGGAGCTGGGCGATGGAGCAAGGACAGGTGGGGGTCGACTGGCCATACTCGCTTTGTTTTGATACCAGATAGGGCCTCGTTTTGGCTTCCCGCGAAGTCGAGGCATATCCAACAGGAATAAAGAGGAAGACGATGCAACAGGGGATGGCAAGGCAGAGAGAAATAAAGGAGCAGAGGGCAACCAAACGAGCCACCAGAGGGAGGTGAAGACCAGAGAGGGATGCAAACTAGAGGGTTGTTCGATAGGAAGTGAGGGGACATGCTGGTCCAACCGAGGAGCGACAATATAATAAGAAAACCAAAGTGGATAGTTGCACACGCGTAGAAGTGACGACCATAGTCGTTTCTCCATCGCCTGGACGAAAATACAGAGGAGGGCACGCTGGAGCATTTAGTCGAGGGCTCACATAAATGAATGCTGCCCTCACTCATCACAGGATAAAAGAGGAGGGGCGATGCATGTGCCGATCACGTGGCTGACAAAGAGATGGAAGGCACTCCAATGGACACGTGTGACCTAACACCCCATCCGAGGCAAATCTATCAATTTTAAATGTATTGTTATTTATTATTTATTTTTAATTAATATAATTTGAATTTATAAAATTATATTTTTACTAATTTTAATCTAAAATTTATAATGACAGTAATGTTTATTTTTCACCTATTAAACCATTAAAATAATAATGTAATTTTTATTTTTCAAATCCGATCACAATAATATCAATGTTTTTAAAGAAGTAATAATTTCACCATTATCTAATTAACTTTTTAATTTTTATATTTTAATTTAAAAAATGTAAGAAATAAAATATATACACCAATTTTATATATTATCATTAAAATATACTTTAAATCCTATCCCTCTCTCTCTTTATATGTGTGTGTGAGAAGAGAGAGGATGAAATATGAATCAATATATGAGACACTTTATTCATGGCTATAATTAGGATTAAATTCTATGCATTGGTGATTGTTATGTAGGATTTGGTCAATAAAAATCATGCCATAATAAAATATAGTTTCTGTTTCTGTTTGATGAATCAATTAATTTTCAAGATTCAACATACTTGTATCATTACAAGGTTTCAGTGAAATTCAAGGTACATCAAACTATTTCTCTTCTCAATTTTCATTATTTTGAACGTTTGAGTTTTATTTGATGGGGCTGTTGATGTTTGGATAACATCGGGAAAACATTCTCTTAGAATAATAATTAATAATATAATTATTGATTATTAAATACATTATATAATCAGTAAATGATAATAATAAATAGTTATTGATTATTCAAGGAACACATCCTTTCATGGATGGTCAACATAAGTTCCCTATATATGGAACACTCATCATTGTAATAATATATTGATTATATCTTATATGAATAAAAACAACATGGTATCAGAGCAGGATTGAGCTAACTTCCTCACAAGAGGCCCCAAGATCCTAAAAGAAAGTTGTTTCTTTGCTGTGTGAAGTCTCTCATGGTTGTGGTTGTGTGCATTGCAAAAGTACAATAGATGTAGGAAAGGAGAATACAATGCTAATTTCGTTGATGAAAGACATTGGAGTGATGGAAATATTTGCAGGAAATTGAAGTTGTGGTACGCATTAGCAAAGACACTGTTAGAGAAGGTCGCGTTGACTTTTTTCGGGTCAGCGAAAGAGTGTCATGGCCATCATACTCTCAACATGAATAAATTCCTGTGACTAGATATTTTCTATGTATGGTCTGTCGAGGGTGCACCCACCAGAAGAATCATGATGCAAATTTTCACTAAGTAATTCCTAAGACGACAAAGAACTTCGAGCACTGTGCACCAGCGAGATTGGCCTCAAGAAATCCAAGAAGTCGTTGCACTACAAGAGATTGTCATTCTTCTATGTGATTCTTGGCTTCATGTACCAAGGAGGGGGAGTTCACTGCTAGGGAATGCCCTCGAGACAAAGCAAGGCTGGAATCATGCTGGGACGCATTGGTAAGGAAGGTTTCTGGCACTAAAGCCCGCCTCCATCCAAGCCCCTGTTGTGGTGGCGTAGTTGCCAAAACTTTCCACGTTGAGGGTTTGCTCATGAATGGACCGTTGGTGGATTGTGGAGAAGATGAAATATTCTATGAAGCTAAGGGTCTATGCGCTAGCCTGCAAAGTTAACCTAGATGTCAAGAGCTTCGAAGAGGCACTAAAAGAGTGAAATGGTCATGTAATTCATTCTCTCGTGTCCAGAAATATCCATATCTTGAAGAAGCATTTAATATTGTTTATAGCTAACTATAGTTTGAGATTGCATTTGCTACCGCAACAATCCATTGGTGATGCGTTGATGGAAAATTGAGATTTTTGGTAAATCTAATAAGGAGGCTTACACGAGAAGCAAGTCTAGAGCTGTTAAAATTTATCAGTCAATGATTGGATCTCCATAATGTGACTGGGCATTGATTCATTAGTGACTTTGAAGAAGCATTAAGTTGTCCACCAGGGTTATGCTTTTGCTATGGTCTGCAACACCCAATGGATTGAGTCTCAAATTCAATGGGTATGTGTAATGAATGAACAAGTGGATGCATGAGCTCGACACCAACGAGTTACACTGACAAGTTTCTCTTTGTATCCTACATATTAAATTTTGCAGATTTATTTGGTCAGATGCTTGAGCCTATGTTGATTCACTTCGACAATCAAAGTGTAGTGAAACTATCGGTGAATCCATTTTCTCATGACAACAATGACTGTAGTAGGCATTGGGAAAAAAGACAACTGGCAGCAAGGGTCATTATACTTGATACATGTACCCTTGTTTCTTTGAAGGACCATTTTCCCTGGTACGAGAGCCTAGAAGATGTCTTATTGTATTTGAGCCACTTTCCTTGGTACGGGTGCCCAATAATGCTATACATGTCATCAATATTGCTAGTGTGCAAGAAATGAAAGATAAAAGGATATCAATTCCCTTGATCTTATTTCTTTCTGGTGCAGTCTCTAGAAGGGGGACCTGGTTAGTGGACAATGAGATCACATGGAAGATAGCGTGATCTATTTTGAATTCTGACTCAGAAGGAGTCAAGACTCAAGGGGATTCATCTAGCTCATGCAAAGAATCAAACATGGAGGGAAAGACCTTCCAACATGATGTCATGGAGTGACATCACCAGAAATGATGCTCAAAGACAGGTAGTCTCTAGGAGAAATGTACCTCCTAGGACAGGACCTTGCCAAATAGTAGAGGAATTTCCAGTGATCATGAATGCAAGCTATGGTGATGGACCTTGTGATGGAGGAAGATACATTATGAGACTTAGAGAGAGAAGTTATAGCAATCTTGGTACATGAGTTGAGCCATGATATCTTGAGGGAGCAGGCATGGCAACAGTTCCATTGTATGTATAAGCACTACGAGAGAGGAAGGCGATACTACATATAGAGGGAGCAACGATTGAGTTACCTCCAGAGAAGGAGGAAGAGCTACCTTCAGTGTTAGAGGGAGAAAAGACAAAGTAGGAGTCACCTCCAACTCCAGAGGGAGCAATTATTGAGACACTCTCAGTTCCAGATAAAGCAGTCGCAGAGGAAGTAATTGTAGAGAGAGAGTGGAGGATCCGGTTCCACATAGAGCAGCCCTAGAGGAGGGCAGTTGTTGACAGAGTAGATAAGTTACTCTCAGTCTTAGTGTTTAGCAGTTACAAAGTCCTAGAGAGAAAGTCTGTAGAGACTTCCAAGTGGATCTATAAGATAAAACACATAGCTGACGAGAGTATCAAGAAGCACAAAGCGATATTTGTTGCCAAAGGATTCTCTCGGGTGGAGGGAATATATTATGAGGAGACAGTTTCTCATGTTCCTCGATACACTTCTATCCAGACAATTATTTCCCTTGCAACATCCATGGGTTGGAGACTACATCAGATGGATGTGAAGACAACCTTTCTCAATGGAGAGATTGAGGAACAAGTATACATCGAGCAACCAGATGGTTTCGTGATACATGAGAAGGAGTATCATGTGTGCAGGTTGAAGAAGGCCTTGTATGGACTCAAGCAACCACCTCAATCTTGGTATGCGAGGATTGATGGAAACCTGATGATTTTGGGCTTCATCAAAAGTGTGGTCGGTCCCAGCTTGTACTACAAGACTATTAATGGTGAGTCCCTGATTTTGGTCCTTTGCGTTGATGATTTATTCCTCACCGGTACTGAGAGCCTTATTGTTGAATGCAAGTATGCGTTGGCCTCTAAGTTTGAGATGAAGGAACTTGGGATGATGCACTACTTCTTGGGACTAGAGGTTTGGCAGAGAACTGATGAGATCTTCCTGAGTCAGGGGAGGTACACGGTTGAGATATTGAAGAAGTTTGGGATGATGAACTTGAAGCCCATGGCTACACCATTGGTGATGAATCTGAAGAAACTAAGTGTATCTTCTTTCGATTATGACGAAATTGATCCGATTCTATACAAACAACTGATTGGATAATTGATGTATTTGGTTAAAACCAAACCAATTATTTTCTATGCAGTGAGTGCACTTAGTTAGTTAATGAGTCAGCTGAGATAGACACACTAGATTGCTGCAAAACATGTGTTGAGATACATGCAAGGCACAAATGGACATGGTCTGAGATATACTTCCAGTATTGATATGACATGGCAGGAATATATTGACTCTTATTGGGCAGGGAGCACAATGGACAGAAAGAGCACCTTTGAGTGTTGCTTCACTTTGAGATCTCCCATGGTTTCCTGGTGTAGCAGGAAACAAACTTCCGTGGATTTGAGCACAGTAGAAGCAGAGTACATTGCATTAAGTATGACAGTCCGTGAAGTAGTGTGGCTTTGCAAGCTCCCTGCAGATTTATCTGAACATGTGCTGGATTCCACCATTATTCATTATGGTAACCAAATTTGTGTGAAGATCTTAGATAATTCATTGTTTCATGACGAATCAAACCACATTAAGATCAAGTACCATTACATCCGAGACATGGTGCAGAGGAAGGAAGTATTGGTGCAATACCTTCCTACAAATGATCAGGTTGCTGATGTTCTTACCAAACCAGGATGAAGTTGAATTACTTCCGTGACATAATTAGCATGGAATAGAATGCCTCCCTCACTGAGAGGGAGTGTTGATGTTTGTAGCTTTCTGAGACATTCTCTAGATCGTACTCCACTATGACTGAGTTGAGTTGATCTATGATGACAATTATCTGAGAAGGGATAAGTGGGGCCCTTATCCGAGAAGGGATAAGTGCGTTTGGGCTTATAGCCCAACGTCCCATGGGTATAGAACATGAGGACATGTCAAGGGAGTTGACCGTTGATGTCATACACTATGGGAGTTGACCCTAGTGTTTCTAGAGGGTTTATCCTCTAGAAGTCCACATGGGAGTGCCATGTGTGACAATCAATCTCCAGATCATACCCTCTGTGAATTGAGTTGAGTTGATCTGTGAGGACACTTATTCGAGAAGGAATAAGTGGGACACTTATTCGAGAAGAGATAAGTGCATTTGGGCTTATATCCCAACGTCCCATGTGGACAGCACATGAGGACATGTCAAGGGAGTTGACCCTATTGTTTCTAGAGGGTGTAGCCTCTAGAAGTCCACATGGGAGTGCCATGTATGACAAAACTTTTGCTACTATGGTGGTTGTGTACCACTAGTAGAGACTGTGTGTCTCTAGAAAGTAGTTGTGTACTACTATGGAAAGATACCTCCCTAGCTAAGAGGGAGTGTTGATGTTTCAACATCGGGCATAACTTCTTCTAGATTGGGCTGCAGACCAAGGCAGATAGGATACATTTATCATAAAGGTACACTTGTTGTAAATGGGCCTAGACATAGTCCTTTCCTTGATCATGACAAGGAATAATATGGACTCGAGGTGCTTGAAGTGATTTCTACGTGTCCGTGAGCATCAGGCCAACATTCACTCATAAGTGTGTACCCATGGTGAAATATCCCGGTGTGGTCTTTGTCCTAGTCATGGTAATTTGACAAGGAATAATAAAGAGTCAAGATGCTATATGCTATTACATGCAGACCCAGAGTGAGCCTAATCTTAGAGAGAGTTAATTGGCTCAGAGGGAGAGCCATAGAAGGAGTTTCTCTTAGGTTCAGGTGGGAGAGAGACGTCTCCCAAGACTAATAGAAAAGTGTCATGAGTCTAGGGTGAAGTTTGTATACTTCAAAGACAAGCTTGGCATGATGCAGAATGTGTCCCTCATTGAGAGGGAGTGTTGATGTTTGGACAACATCGAGAAAACATTCTCTTAGAATAATAATTAATAATATAATTATTGAATATTAAATATCATATATAATAAGTAAATGATAATAATAAATAGTTATTGATTATTCAAGGGACACATCCTTTCATGAATGGTCACCATATGTTCCCTATATATGGAACACTCATCATTGTAATAATATATTGATTATATCTTATATGAATAAAAACAACAGGGGCTTCACTTGGTATGTCATGCATGCATGGAGTTGGGGGAGTTCTAGTTCTGGATAAAAACAAGGCTTCCTCATTTAGAAGTGGGCTTGGAAAATGATTAAATAACTATGCTAAGATTCATGCAATATACATAATGATATCTCTGGAATTTCAACGTAATGTTAGGGACTTCACATTGTATGGTGATTCCATGTTGGTGCTATCATGATTGGGATGATCATTTTCTTCTAGAGACATTTCTTTGAGATAAATGAATACCAAAGGTAATGATCTTGTATTCAAAATACAAAATTATATAATATCTACAAGGAAAATAATTAGGACACTGACAAGGAGGAAAACAAAACAATGTAGTTGGATGCAAGGACAATCACATTTTCCACATATATTGTGGGTTCAGATCCCCAGATCACTCAACATCTATTAAGAGTGATAATCGATGGATGGTGTGGTAATTATAAGTTGGCAATGAAAATGATACAAACTTTCTTTAGGTTTAATAATAATGGGCTCCCACACTAGTTACCCTTCACTTTGGTGGGATTTTCAACCTCAAAGATGATAAAATCTATATGAAGAAATTAATCACTTTCAAAGAGAACGAGGCGATGGGATAAAATGTCTTTCACAACATTCATGGACAACATAACCAATTTATTTCCAAAAGAAATTTTGAAATTGACCACATTGAGCACAATAGGTAACAAGGGAATTAAAAGGAATTCCCTTCCTCATGACACATTCACACCAACCCAAAATTCTAATGATTAACCTAAATGCACATGCCTCAATATTTACTATTATAAGTTTGGACCAATTAATAAAGCAATGGAGTTAAGAGGGATTCTTTTCCTCATTACCCAAAACATATCAAAAAAAAATTCTAATAATTAGCACAAATGCACATGGATGAACATTTAATATTAGAAGTGTGTAAAAATTAAATAATTTCCTAACCAATAAAGTGTTTTATTCTAAATATGAATAACCAAGATGTATTAAAAAAATATACCATGCATTGGTGGTTTTGAAAGTTTGAATATTCTTTTGATTTGATAAAATATTTATTTATTAAAAGTCAAAATAAAAGTGAAGAATACGATGATTGACAAAGATTGAAGTGGACGAGCACATATGAAATCCAATTTCGTATTTACTTCCTAGTTGTACATTTTGGGTTGAAGGCATAAAACATCTTAAACTTTGTATGCATTTTCAAATTGTAATACATATTATATAGTTATATATATGTGAAAACTCTTAAAATGATATACATATCATTAAAAGTTTGTACAAATTGAAATATTATACAGAAATATTATACAAAGTAGTTCTTTTGCAATAATTTCATATTTACTTTGTAGTTGTACATTTTGTGTTGAGGTCATAAAACATCTTAACCTTTTAATGCATGTTCAATTTATAATACATATTATATATTTGTATCTATGTGAAAACTTTTAACATGATATACATGTTATTAGAAGTTTGTACTATACCAAGTAAGCTCTTTTGCAATATTTTCATATTTACTTTGTAGTTGCATGTTTAATTTATAATACATATTATATATTTGTATTTATGTGAAAACTTTTAATATGATATACATGTTATTAGAAGTTTGTACAAATTGAAATACTATACTAAGTAAGTTCTTTTGCAATATTTTCATATTTACTTTGTAGTTGTACATTTTGTCTGGAGGGCATAAAGCATCTTAACTTTTGTATACATGTTCAAGTTACAATACATATTATATAGTCGTGTATTCATGTGAAAACTCTTAAAGTGATATACATGTGATTATAAGTTTGTACAAATTGAAATATTATACTAAGTAAGCTCTTTTGCAATAATTTCATGTTTATTTTGTAGTTGTACATTTTGTGTTTTTCTTTTGCATTAAACATGCTAATAGAATGTAGGGTTTACCTTGGGTATCATCCTCAAAATGAGGAGAAGTGGGGACTCCCTAGGAGTTTTCCCGAGGCATTGTGTGTGTGTGTGTGTGTGTATAAAACTTATATTAAAAAAAACATATAAAATATTAGAGGTTTTTTTTTTTTTTTTTTTGTAAGTGAGTGTGAGTATCTATATTACTAAGAAAGGCTAATATACAAAAAAACGGAACTCCCTGGTCTACCAAAAAGGAATCCAACCCAGGGGTTCCGAAGTTGCGTTCTTTGAGATATCATAGGGGTATATCTGGACCGCCGCATTGGGAAATCGGTCCAGTACCGTCATATTCAATTTTGACAGGCTAACCATAACAAAACCAGAAAACTAAAGAAAAACACAAGACAACAATTAAGACTGACCCAGTAATATTCCCTAATCATTTGTTACCCAACGCTAGTCCATGATTATGAGATTCTTCTTTCCTTCTTTTGCCTTGTCCTTGCTCTCCTCCCACCGGGCCACCATGTGGGTCTTCCTAATCCGGGATGGTGCTCCATTCCCATCATCAAGAGTAATGTCCATATGGTGGATGTAGCGCAGGTATAAGTGGAATTGGGCAGCCATTTGCTCTAGCTTCTCCTTCTGATTCTTCTGGTCCTCTATAATTTGTTTTGTACTGGCATCCAGGGTGTTGAGGCGACTCATGATTTATTTTAGTATTTTTTTGTGTGCCTTGTTACCCTTTCGACTGACAACTTTATTTTCTGTGCTCACTTTGGCTATTAACATCTTTGTCTGCCAAACCATCTCTACCGTCTTGTGGTAAAGTGTTTCCCTGGACTGCGTGGTCCTTGGGTCCTTTATCCAGTCCGCTTCCTGTCTCAGTTCCTCCCAGAATTTGCCTTTGCGCTTGGCAGTGATTTCCTTCTCCCATCTGGTGATGGTTGCTTGACCCTTCGATTCGACTAGCACCTGGAAGGTGCCCTTGGCATATTGGGTTGCTTGCTCCATCCTTGAAATTTTCCTCTGGCTTATCGAATTTTCGTCCATCTGGGTGTTTCTTTTGACGTGCGTTTTCTTCATACGCACCATCTTGGCTAGCTTGTGGCAGTTCTTTCCCTGAATTATCCTCCCATTCCTATCTACCCAGGGGTTCTTTCTTGCTGAACCCTTGGTTTTGTGATGGATTCTGCTGCTGCGCTTTGTCCAACTGTGTCGATTCCTAGTGTTTCGCCTCTTATGGAAGTTCTCCTGCTGTGGGCTCGTCCATGCAATAATGGTCTACCCGTAGAGGTGGTCCTTCCCGTACTTTTTCCCTGTTATGGTATGTGTGACCATGATCGTTCGTCCATTATCCCTGCGCCGACCTTTGTCCCTGCTCGTTGTGTAACCAACTTTTCTTTTCACCATACCTGTTCTTGGAAGGGGTGTGATCCGATTGGTGCGTGGTAACAACTTTTGTCCTACATCACTCTCGACCTGCTAAGTCACTTTTGTACTTTCCCCTGCCTTAGCCTTGAAGTTCTTTCTGCTAATGTGACCTCGAGGTCGTACCTCAATTTGGTGTGTGTTCATATCCCACATTGTCACTTGTAATTGGGTGTTGGCCATGAAGATTCTGCCTGGATTCGTCATGCCCTCCTATTGGCCTAGCATCACTCCTCTCGATGTGACCTTCCGTACTTAAGCTTCCGTCACGGTATTTTGTCGCTAGTTGTGTGCAGTCTGTTCTGAATTGACCGTTTGGGATATTGCTCCAGGTGGTGTCTAACTCTGATTCTTCCTTGCTAACCCCTTCATTAGTGATTCTATCCGCCAGGCCATTTGTTGACCTGTGTACCCAGCGCAACTCCACTGTGTTCATATTTTGTAGATGCTCCTGGATTTTTTGCAGGGAGTGTGCCTAGCGCCAGTGTCTCTGAACCTTGCCCACTCTGGTGCCATTTTGGAGTCTCTTCACTGTGTTGATTACCAGAGTAGAGTCGCCTTCCACGATTGTGTTTGTCATCCTTTCTCGGCTTAGGATCTCGTGTCCTATCTCCAGGGCTCCGAATTCCGCGGCGTTGTTAGTTGGCTTTCCCATGTTGCCGACGCACAACTGGATTATGTTGCTGCCACTATCCCTGATAACCCCACCCATTCCTATCATGCCTGGGTTTCCTTTTTCTGCCCCGTCGAAATTCAACTTGAGTGACCCTGCTAGAGGGGGGTTCTAGTTGCGCTCACCTAGTTGGAGTTGCGGTGTTCGTCACCCTGTTTGGGTATGGTTGCGCTAGTCTTTTAGGTGGAAAATTTCTAGGACTCTAGAGTCATGTCCTGTAAGTTGCGCATTCCCATTTTGGTAGTTGCGGCTCTCCACCGTTTCTCTTGTCATGGAGATTGTTTTTTCTTTGATTTTCCCTTTCGGAAGGATTTCATTTTTGAAGATGCGTCGGTTCCTTTCTTTCCATATTGTTCATATGATCATCCCCAGAATGAGAGTCCAACATAGATTCACCTCTTCATTTTCACTGTAACTCTCCTTCCAGTTATTAATGGTTGCACAAATGTTACCTCAGTTCCTAGTGGACTGTCGAAAAATACCTACTGCCCAGTCCTAGATCTCTGCTGTGTAACTACATTCATCGAGGAGATGATTTGTTGTTTCCTCCTTTGTTTGAAAGAGGTGGCATCGTGACGGACCTATGAAGCCCCTTTTCTTAGGTTTTTCCAGGTTAGAATTTGGTTTTTAAGTACTAACCATTTGAAGATTTTTATTTTTGGCCACTGGGGGCTACTCCAGAGCTTATCCCATAGTTGTGTTGGATCTTCTTGGTCCTTTTCCTCAATATAATGTCGAGCTTCCTTCAAATTGAATTCCCCACCATTTTTCCAACCCCATCTTAATTGGTCTTCTTCATCCGAGACTACAATTTTATTTTTCCTCATTTCCTCCTCCACCTATTTCATAATGGTTGTGGTCCGATCGCTAGTTTGGGAGTTGAAATTATCCTAGATTCTCCATCTATTTCGATCTATTGCTTGCTTCCAATAGTGGTGGACGTTGGTTTTGACTTGCATGATCATGTCTCGTTGGAGTTCCTCCCTGTCCAGATTTCCCATCTTGGGATCCTGTTGCCAGGCATCCTCCCAGAATATGGCTGTTTTACCATTCCTTACTTCCCAAAAACTTTGTGTCTGGACCCAGGTCTTGTTGCGCTAGGATAGGTTCCAGATTGCTGATCCCTCCCTAGTGCCCATAAAACGAATTCGGTCCTGGTTGGTTATGTCCGAGGCATACTTGGCCTTCCAGAGGGTTTCCCACGGGGTAGAAGTTTCTTTAACCCATCGCCACCATAGTTTCACCCCATAGGCTTTGTTGATTACTTGTGGATCTTGTAACCCCAGTCCTCTTTTTCATTTTGGCTTGCAAACCTTCTCCCAAGCCACCAGGGCCCATTTTTCTTAGTTTCTGCTCCTCGCCATAGGAAGTCCCTTTGGATGGTCCTTAATTTTTGTAGTATCCCTTTGGGGGTGGGAAATACCACCATCATGTAGGTTGGAATTGCTTGCAGAACCGACTTGGTCAGTACCAGTCTCCCCGCTAGGTTGAGGGATCTGTACGTCCAGTTTTTCACCCTCTCCTGTAGATTTTTTATCACTCCTTCCCATGTTGCCATTTTGTAAACTCTGTCCATCAGGGGGATGCCCAAGTATTTAGTTGGGAGAGTTCTGCGCTCAAAGCCCAAAATATTTGCCAGGTTTCGTTGGATAGTAGGGTTGGTGTTGAAAAAATAGATCATCTATTTGGAATGGTTGATCTCGTCTCCCGAGGCTTCCCCAAACTCTTCTAAGATCCTTTTGAAAGTTTTTTCTTCCTTGACCGTGGGTATGCCATGGAGTAAGGTATCATCCATGAACTGTTGGTGTGTGGAAGTAGGGAAGTTTTCAAAAGGTTTGATGCCTGTAATTTCTCCTGATGCTGTTGTGCTTTTGATGCTTCGACTAAGACCTTCCATCATCAAGATGAACAGGAAGGGGGATATCGGGTCTCCTTGTCTGATGCCCCTAGTAGGCCAAAAGGGCTTGGCTGGGGCTCCATTTATCAAGAGTGAGAAACTTGTTGTTGAGACTAGGATGATAATCTAGCTGATCCAATGTTGGGAGAAACCAAAAGCTTCCAGAGTCTTAACCATGTAGTGCTAGTTGATTTTGTCATAGGCTTTTGCTAGGTCTAGTTCTGTTATCATCCCCCCTCTCCTCTGGATTTTCAAGGTGTGAATTATCTTATGAGCATGGATGATGTTGTCCATGATTTGTTGACCTTCCACAAGACCCGCATGATCTTGGGAAATCAGTGTGGGTAGGAGGGGTTTCAATCTATTGGCTATGACTTTAGATATTATCTTGTAAACCACATTGCATAATGCTATGGGTCTGTATCGGTCAGGGGTCCTTGCTTCATGTTATTTGGGGATTAGAGTAATCATTGTGGCATTTAACGCTTTTAGGATGGAGAGCGAACGCCTAGAGTTCTCCACCACCCTATACACATTGTGTTTGACCACTTCCCAACAGGCTTTGAAGAATTACACTATGAAACCATCTGGGCCTGGGGATTTCCCATTCGGCATCTCCTAGATTACTTGATCAATTTTCTCCTTAGCTATGGGTTTTTTTAGGTTGTTATTATGTTCCTTGGTGATTAGTCTGGGGATGTGTCGCGTAATCCTCTGAATGGCCTTCGATCGGTCTTTGTTGGGTTCCTGGGCTATCCCATGGAAGTGGCTTACCAAAGTATTATCTATCTCCTTGTGAGATTCTCTCTCGATCCCATCCCGATCCTTAATTTCCAGGATTTTGTTGTGGGTTCTTCTGGCACTGGTTGTTCTATGGAAAAACTTGGTGTTCCTCTCTCCTTCCTTTAGCCATCTGATTCAGGATTTTTGGTGCCATAGAATTTCTTCTGTTGGAATCTTCCTTCCCATTCCTGGGTCATTTGGATCTCTTCCTTTTTTTGTTCCTCTGTGTAGCCCTTCACTATGCACACTTCCTGGAGTTTTCTCATTCTGTCTTCAATATTTTCCTTCTCTTGGTTTATGTTGCCAAAGATTTCCTTATTCCACTCCCTAAGATTATATTTGATGTACTTTAGTTTCTTATAGAGTTTGAACATCCGTGTACCTTGCTCTGGTTGTTCCTCCCGCCACCACTGTTTGATGTTCTCCTTGAAGGTGGGATGCTCAATCTAGAATTTATCAAATCTAAACGGTCTATTATTTGGGGTGGTTGGGAAGTCTACTTCCAATTGGACAGGCCAGTGATCGAAACCTCCCCAAGGAAGGATGCTACAATCTAAAGTTAACCCCTGCTTAATGATGGATTCCGACACCAAGAATCTATCCAGTATTGTCACAACCTGATGTTGATTTATCCATTTATTGTTCCAAGTGAAGTGTCCGTTATTGGTTCTGATGTCTACCATCTCTGCTGTGTCGATGAATGTTGAGAAATCTTTCGCATCTCTATCCAACTTCCTGGTGCCTCCTTTTTTTTTCGTAAGTGATGTGATGATGTTGAATTCTCCTGCCATGATCTAGTGGAGGTTGTTGGAGTGGGTTTTTATGTCTTCTAGGTATAGAAGCATTCTTCTCTTTTCCTCTAGCATCTGGGGTCCATACACAATAGTGCATAGGATCATCTCCGTATTCCCAATGATTTGCATGTTAACCAACAATGTGTGCCTGGTAGCCTCAATTGCTATTAGGTTCATCACTTGTGGGTTCCACAATGTGAGGATCCCTCTTGCCATTTGCTGTCCTTCGACAAACATCATCTTTTACTTGTTCCAATGTTTTTTCCCGATTGTTTCCATTCTGTCTACATTGCATTTTGTCTCTTGGATGAAACAAAGGTCCGGTTGTTCCTTCCTAAGTCGATTTCTAAGAATTCTCTGCTTTTGTGGGCTGTTTAGGCCTCTTATATTCCATGTTATAATCTTCATTTAAACATGTGGGGGGGAGTTGGGGAAGATATTTTTGATCTTACCTGAGTTTATCAGTAGAGCTCCTAATTCTTGGAGAGCTACGCTATTTGATTTCCTGCCTTTTTTCCTTCTCGTCTTCTTGGGTGAGAGTTGCGATTGTCCTTCTCCTTCTTTGAATCCTAGGTGTCCTATCTCCCCGTGTGTGCGCTTGAGCCCTATGGATTTGGCTTCCTCCCTTAGGAGAAACATGTACTGGATGTGATCTAGTTGCTTCGCTAGTACATTGTCAATGCCCTGCCTTTTCCATTGCTCCAATATGTTTGGGTGGTTGATCCCTTTCCTTTCCACGATGTCTCTGAGATCAAGGTCTTCTATTCCTACCACGCTTGGAGTCATTTCCACATCTCCATCTGCCTCCTGCATGCGGGTGGGGGTATCTCTGGTTTCTCCATACAGAGTAATTGTGATACCCCCCTGTCCCATCCCCTTTCTTGGTCTATCTGTATCCTCATTGGTAGTTTGTTCCCTGGCTTCTTTAGCTTTTGTTTTTTTCTTTCCTCCTTCCTCCTCTCTGTTGGTCTTGTCTCGTCCTTCTGCTTTATTCCTAGCTTCTGAGTTGTTGGGGTTTTATTTTGTTTCTTGTTAGCTCTGTTCTTGTGGTTTGTTTTTATAAACCCATATTCGTCCTACTGTAGTTTGGTGTTCTTCGCTTCTTGTTTTTTGATGACCGAACATTCTTTTATTAGGTGCCCATGTTCGTGGCATCTCCGACATCTGAAGGGGATATGCTCATAGTCAATGTTTTGTATCCATTCCTCGTCCCTGAATTCCATGCTTATGGCTTCTGGGAGTGCCCCCGACACATCCATCTCTATGCAGATTCTTGCGTAGGAGGTGTACCATCCTTTTAGGGCTGCTTCTGATGTCTTCACGTATTTTCCCAGTTTGTTCCCCATTGCTTCAAAGGTGGAGGGTAAACAATAATCTAACGACAAAGTGTAAAGTCTCAGCCATATAGGCACATTTTTGAAGGCTTATTTTTTTGGGGAGAAGTTTTCCTTCCATGGTTGCATGTACAGTCTTGTTGAGGCGTGGAAGTATGCCCCCCCCTCAAAGATCTTATCCCTATCTTCCAGGTTCATAAAAAATGATGTAAAGAATCATTTCGAGCCCAGGTGGAGATCCACTTCTTCGCTTGGCTTCCATTGATATTTAATCCAGTTGCGCAACATTATTTATGTTGGCCACAACCCTATAAACTTGCAGATTAGGACATGCGTCTTCATTTGGTCCCTGTAGAGTTGCATTTGCGGATCGTCTAGTATTACCTTGGGTATCATTGCTGTCTTTGGTTTACATGGGTTGCACCCTTTAGCCCCATTGGGGATCACTATTTCTTGCACCACATTATGAGGTTCTCTGGTTTCTTCCCCCATGCCATCGCCTTTCCTCTAGTTACTTTCCTAACTCTTTTCCATTTACGATCTCAAGGTGCTTGTCATTGATGCCTTGAAAAATACACCTCGTGGGCCTTTCCCTCTGTCTACTACTACTTGCTTGTATGAGGAGGTTCCATTAATGCCTCCCTTGGCACTCATGCTGTCCTCTTCTATGGCCGCTTCTACCAAACCCTAGCTTGCAGTTTCCCCCTCCAACTTCTCGATCCTCATAAAATAGTAGAAGTTTAAAAACATATAAATTATTAGAAGTTTTGAACACGGTGCTTTACCAAGTCCATATTTGCATTTCAGCTGTTTTTTTTAATAATTAGTTATAACATTTATGCAATCTATAAAGAATCTTGTCCTTTGCAAATATGTAAAGTTATACTCTTTGTTATACCATGTAATTTCTCTTATCAAGGTGAAATCAAAGTAAAAATGATTGTGAACCTTGAAGCATAATGGTGATAATGGTGATAGAAAATCCTAAAGTAGAAAATGCGGTGATGGAAAAGTTTGTGGTAGGAGAAAACCCAAATTCTATCTCTCCTTTCTAGTGCCCTACATTTTGTCAGCTTCTAGTGCCCTACATTTTGTCAACTTCTTATTTTACCAACATGGTAGAGCATCTCGTCCTTTACTTGTGAACATACTAGTTCATATTTTCTTGTTGTGCATAGATGAAAGGTAAAGTTCTTGATGTCTATGGTTTGCTAGGTGTACATCTTCTCATTTACTTGGATAGTGTCAAGTTGCACACCATGTTCACTTCACCTCCACACATAGAGATAGGGGTCATCTTGATGCTAGTTAAAACATGTTGAAACATAACTCTTAGAAAGAGTTCCTAGTTTATTGTATTGGTCGGTGGGAATATAGATTGCAAGGGTTTAATGTCTATAAATATCTCTACACACCATTAGTATTTTTCATTGCAATTTTTCCTAGAATATTTTTCACTTGTTAGACTCCTAACTAATATCCTCCCTCGCAACTTGCTTCAGTTGCATTGAACATCCTTCCTATAATCCCCATTTCTATTTCCCAATTGGCAATGACTAAATCCTCCTCTATCATTACCTCCACATCCACTACTGCTAATTCCAACTACGATGTAATACAAGTTAAACTTAGGTTTGATCACTAAATTGGAAGAGATCAAAATCTGATTTTGATTCTAGAATTTTAGTAATTGATATAAACTAAATTTAGGTTTGATAGTTGAGATTGCAGTTATCAAGAGACAAAGAAAATTCTATTGTATTTTATATTCTTGTTAGGATACTATAAATTATTCTGTATTTTTTATATTTTTATTTATTAAAAATTGAAAACATGATATTTTTGTAGTATGAATAATATGTATTAATCAAATAAAAAAAGTTTTAAATACAATCCCTAGTGCAACTTGTTCTTAGAGAAAACATAACATCTACATAACTTCTAAAATATACATTGTAGGGTTGTTCTAATATTTTTCCTATTCCATATAGATATTATTTAAAGTTATGATCCAATGCCTTAAAAATGATAAGCAATCAATGAATATAGTCCACTTCGAGCGGGAAACCCCCTTTTAAAATATATCCAATTTAGAAGACAAGATGATTTGTCCTAAGACTAGGTATCCTTGGTATATATATAGGAGACAAAAGTTACAATTATAATGAAAGGGTATAATGAAGGGTTGTAGCCTACATATAAATATAACAGTAAAAATGTAATAATTCAATATCCAGGGCTTAATAAGGGGTTTTTGTAATGATCCCAAGCCAAATTCTTTCTTGGAATCACTAACTACTACTACTTTATTGAGTTATTAAGTGCATACAAGATTCATCAACACATGGAGATCACAATATATTCAATATGTAGAAGCACAAGCAAAGATCTGACCTTTTTATTATGAGCAATGTAAGATCAATACAATAGATGGCCGATCTGGCATAAACCTCAGATGGCCGTACAAGCAATAGATATGAGCTGCTACAAAATGCTCCCGCTAATACAAAATAATGCCTCCAAAGGCGGAATAAGAAATAAAGATCAATACAAGCAGATCTGAATGCCAAACTCTCCATCTGAAGAATGCCCCGCTCCAATAGAAGGCTGAAACCCTCAATAACTCGGCCCTGCTGCCAAAAGTGTCCAATCACCCTAAGAAATATGCCAATTGATAGATCGGGGTATGGTAAGAATAACCCAGGTGCCTGAATCTCCAAGATCCCTCTCAATCTCTATAGATCTGAATTTCCCACTGAATGGGGTGCCCCACTGGATGACTGAAACCCTAGCTGGTTCGGCCCTGATGAAGGAGGCCTCCAAATGCTC
>SNQJ01S0002785.1:163141-185162 GCA_010110895.2 Picea sitchensis | reverse complement strand
TGTTGTTCTCATTTTTGTATATTGGAGAACAATATTTTTCTCAGTTTTGGTGATATTGTATTGGTTGAGAGGACTAGTTTTGTTCTCAGTTTTAGTGACATTGGGAGGACTAGTTTTGTCCTCGGGATTGAATAAACTTACAAAATAGAATTCTTGTGTCTCATGGTATTGATGATTCATCTATGATATTATTGTGTGTTCCATTGTGCTAAAATAAGTTAGGAATCTCAATGTGTTTATGTTTACAGTTCAATAATTTCAATGTAAAGTTGTTCAATGATAGTTAGATCATTATGAAGAAATTTTCATATTTGAAGCTAGTCACAAAGAGTTGCATGTGAAAATTGACATGGTATTAGAGCTTGGGATATGAAGAGAAGGGGATCATGTTTGAGACACATTTTTGGATAAAATACTGGAAGAGTATTGTTCTTATTCTTGTTCTTGTTCTGAGCAGGTCACAAGTGACAACTCTGAGGGAGTTGAGGAGTTACCTCTGAGAGGTAGCTACAGTGATGGTTGCAGGTGGAAACATGTTAGATGATCTCTAGTTTGATACATGGAGGAAAATAAATATTTAAAATTTCTTTGCAACTTCACTCAAATCACTCTTAACCTTGAAGATCTATCAAGGATCAAATTCCTGAAGGTTAAAAATATTATCCAAGTTTTACGTAGTGAAGAATGTTACACCTAAACGAACTTGATCTCTATTTCCACTATGGATCTAGGCTATTAGACAACAATTCATATTGACTTGATATATATGAGAAGAAAAGTAGAAAGAAACTATGAAAATATTTGCATTCCCTCTATTCAATTCAATCCATAGAAGTTGTCTATTTCTATAAATTAGAATGAAAGATGTATTATTTTCATAACACATAAATATTTAAGAAGTGACCCCACCAAATTCCCTTCCTTTAATATTATCCATGGGATTTCACTTAGAGTATTTATGCTTTAGTACCATCGGGAAGCATTCCCACTTGTGGAGTGTGGTGAGAATACCTTCCTCACTAAGAGGGAGTGTTGATTTTTGTAGCTTCAGGCATGTATTATCAGATGGCCCTAGGTGTTGGGCATGTGGGAATCATTATGGGCATCACATCAAACTTTCAGTTTGGTGAAAAACCCCTTGGATTTGAGTGGTGGATTCATGGGTTTGGGGATGGGATTTGTGGGCTTGTGTTTGGGCTTCACACCAATAAGACAAGCCTTATTTGATCTTGACTTGTGGAGGGGATTCTATGGTGACCCCTAAGGATTGTATACAAAGGAGAGAGGTTATTGTGAAATTTCATATCATGTAGATCATGTGTGGAGACATGATGGAGCTAGCATAATTGAGTCTGCACTTGTGCTAGGAGGACTAGAGATCTCAACAAAGGGAAGCTTGCAAGGTGGTGAATCTGGCCCAAGGGAGAGGAGCGAATAATATCACACATGTGGAGTGAGTTTTTCACATGTATGCAGGTTATAATGGGAACAATCGTGTACATACATAGGTTGAAGGATGGAAATTCACGTACACTATTTTTCAGGAAGGTACAAATCCATACAGGATGACAGGTGATGTCATCAGGTCATACAAGTGGATCTATAGTAGATTCATGTGTAGAGGAGCTTCCCAAATATTGCTGAGGTTTTGTTTTTTTTTTATTGGAAGGACAAGGCCATCCTCAGATTTTCTTGGAGAATAAGGTTGTTCTTAGATTTGGTGTATTGGAGAACAAGGTTGTTCTCATATTTATTGTATTGGAGAACAAGATTGTTCTCAGTTTTGTATATTGGAGAACAATATTGTTCTTAGTTTTGGTGATATTGTATTGGTTGAGAGGACTAGTTTTGTCCTAAGTTTTGGTGACATTGGGAGGACTAGTTGTTTCCTCATGATTGAATAAAGTTACAAAACAAAATTATTGTGTCTCATGGTATTGATGATTCATATATGAACTTATTGTGTGTTCTGTTGTGATAAAACAAGTTAGGCATCTTAGTGTGTTTATGTTTATAGTTCAATAATTTCAATGTAAAGTTGTTCAATGATAGTTAGATCACTAGGAAGAAATTTTCATATCTGAAATTAGTCACAAAGAGTTGCATGTGAAAATTGACATGGTATCGGAGCTTGGGATTTGAAGAGAAGGGGATCATCTTTGAGACAAATTTTTGGATACAACACTAGAAGAGTGGTGTTCTTGTTCTTGGCAGGTCACAGGTGACAACTCTGAGGGAGCTGAGGAGTTAGCTTTGAGAGGGAGCTACAGTGACGGTTGTAGGTGGAAACATGTTAGATGGTCTTTGGTTTGAGACATGGAGAAAACCAATTATATGAGGAATTTTGGGCTATCACAACTCCATGGTGTGGCAGGTTGGGAGTTTTGGGGGATTGACGAAGAGCTCAGATCACACCAGTATGTTGTGTGGAATATTTCCAACCCTGTAGATGGACTTCCGGTGATATGTAATGGTAATTTGCGATGGGTGCAACTTAGGTGCTTTGGCATGGACAAGATGGATTTAGATGTTTGGATGGTTGATGAGATAGAGTCTTCATTGGGCCTGAGAGTTGAAAATTGTCAAGGTATGACAATGTATGTGGTATTTGACCCAGGAGGATGATGACATTTGTAGATATGAGTTTTAGTGTTCTAGAGTGGACTAGAATGAGTGTCAATCCGCAACTTGGGATTTCTTAGACGAGGACACATGATCAGTGGTAGCATGTGCAGACACATAGAGTTTTTTGGTGACTTGGATGATGAAATTAGGTATAATTTCATTGGATGGTCTCGACTTAGGGAATAGGGATGTTTTCCTTGGAGGATTGCATGGTTCTTATCTAGTGAAAGCCACTGACACATGATAGGGGCACAATATTTGTTCATGAGTTTCACAGTGTTTGACTCATGTATGTACGAGGAGCTTGGTAAGAGGACCAGGATTATAGTACAGGGATATGGAGCAGTAGTATTCTAGATGGAGTCAGGGGGTGTGTTGCGAGTGGAAAATGTGTTATGGGTGCCATGAGTGTGTTATCAACCTTGGGGATTGAGGAGTAGGACTATTTAGTGTTATTTTAGGATGGACATGTGTTATTGGATGTTGAGTTGGTCTTCCCAGGTTTTGGGAACCTTTTGTACAAGGGATCTGTGCACGAGAGATGTTGTTAGGATTTGAGAGGATATGGATTGATTGTATCCAAGAGGAGACTCAGTTGTTGTCAAGGGAGGACACAGATGGTTTGAGTTTCATGACTATGTTCATTTTGTTGGACAGTGTCCACACCAGAGGGGAAGGGGAAGAAGGAAACACGCATCAACAACATAGGTTGATGAGGTTGCAAACATGTTCCAGAGGGAGATTATGTTGGTCTTCACCCTTTCAAGTAAAGTTTTGAGCAGAGGGACTTGGTTGGTGGATAGCGAAGAATATTTCCATATGACAGGAACTGAGGGAGCAGGTAGCTCCACGAGTGGTGAGGAAGGTGGCCCCACCAGTAGCTCAAAGGGAGCCATAGTTGAGAGGGATTCATCCCTAATGATTGAGAGGGGAGGAGAAACCTACCTGGACTATGCAGAGGATAATGGACAAGGAGAAGGTATCTACGAAGGTTGTGTGGATTTAGAGGGAGTCAGGAGACTCAGAGGGAGTATGAATTCAGAGGGATTCGAGAGACTCAGAGGAATTTTGACTTCAGAGGGATTTGAGAGACTCAGAGGAATTTTGACTTTAGAGGGATTCAGGATGCTCAAAGGGAGAGTCAGTTTCTTAGTGGGATCCAACATTTAGGTCCAGATGAACGATGAGGCTCAGAGGGAGAGTTAGTCGCTCAATGGGAGCCAAAATTCACATCCAGATGGGAGAGAGGCATATTCCAAGACTTTCATGTAGGTTTCATGGGTTGAGATGGCCAAATAAGAGGTTCAGAGGAAGGGTGCTTCTAGGAGAAGGATGTATTCTAGGATAGGATCATGTTAGATAGTAGAATTTGTTTCAGTGACCAAGGATGTAGTTGGTCAGGGGACTGGAGAGAAATATTTGATTTGGTGACAGAGGGAGCAACCAATCAAACGGATTGGAGAGACGTTATGGTAGAGGATACAGTATGGGAGACAAAGCTACTTCCAGATGATGGTGGAGGATGAAATGCCTCCCTTACTAAGAGGGAGTGTTTATTATTTGGTACCATCGAGAGACATTCCCACTTATGGAGTGTGGTGAGAATACCTTCCTCGCTAAGAGGGAGTGTTTATTTTTGTAGCTTCGGGTAGGTAGTCTCTCATGACACAAAGTGTTGGGAATGTGGGAATCGTCATGGGAACCACATCACAATTTTGATTTGGTGAAAACCCCCTTGGATTTGAGTGGGGGCTTCATGGGTTTGGTGATGGGATTTGTGGGCTTGTGTTGGGGCTTCACACCCATAAGGAAAGCCTACTTTGATTTTTATTTGTGGATGGGATTCTATGGTGACCCCTAAGGATTGTATATAAAGGAGAGAGGTCATTGTGACCTTTCATATCATGTATATAATGTGTGGAGACATGATGGAGCTAGCATAAGTGAGTATTTAACATTATCCATGGGATTTCATGGGATTTCACTTAGAGTATTTATAAATCTCACTTATGTGATGGATTTCCCTACCTTCACATTCCCCAAGTTTATAAAATAATAAATACATCAAGATTATTCAATAGACACTATAAAGAATATCCTTGGTACAAAACCCTAGCAAGGATGAAGTGGAGAATAGTAGTGTTGTTAGTGATTGATCATTAATAAGCAATTCACTATAATATATTAAAATAAAAGAGGAAGACATGATCAATCATAACCTTCCCCATTTTGTATTAGGTTTGCATATAAAAAATAAGGCCACTCTATGTAGAGGACAAATTTTGGATATTTGAAAACAATATTCTATTATAGTTTGCTCAATTCTTCATTCTAGATCAATGATTGAGAAACTTCTTGCAATTATAGTGACTAACAAAATTTGAAATAAGGGTGGTTAAGGTGACAACCTTGCATAGAAGCCCCAATTTCCAATATTAGTAGTAAGAGGGAAAATAACAAAAACCTTGTACAAGAAAATATGAACAGAATGGAAAACGTTGAGTCATGTTGCCTTGTCGAGAGTGAATATCCACCCTCTAGATCCTTAGTGTTGTTTAGATTCTCCTTTGAAGAAAATTCTATTTCAAAACATAATTCTTTAACAATAAATACATGGAATCTTGTTGGTTGGACTAGTTGGAAAATAGCCACAATTGAAGCCACCTTGCCCATAAACCTTCTATGTTGTAAAATGTACCGCCATTGTGTTGCCAACCCTTGGAGGTGACATGCTACCAATGAAATTTCATCATGTTATGGGAGATCCTTATTGTATTTAAAATATTAGGATAATGATATACTATAGGTATCAACTTGATCCCCATAAAACACACCAACGAACCGAGACAATATTACTTTAGGCAAGTTATTATACCAATTGGTACAAAATGAAAAGTGGAGCAAAGTAGAATTTATTATTATTTTTAGATATCAAAATGTTGTCTTCTACATATAATGGTCTAGTATGGTGCAACTAAGCTACCCCAACTAGATGGAAAACTAATGAAGGGATGGGTGAATGGTTGCACACTCTACTTTAGTTGGAAGAGAATAAGTTCTTAGTAGGGTATCATTGAGTAGGGTGCAACTAAGCTATCCCAACTAGATGGTAGACTAATGAAGGGATGAGTGAATGGAACACAACTGAAACCCTTATTTTCCCATACCTTAGATGAACCACCATGATTTTGTTGGGGGGGGGGGTTAGTTAGTGTACCATAGTAAGCAATTCGATTCCAACAAGAAAATTTTAGCAAATTCCAATTCAATGATTTCAATTTATATTTTGTGTGTCACTTATATGTCTAGGAATAACAAGAATAAGGCCAAATATTCATAGACTATTTTCTCGACCACTTGATAGATATTTTTGGCTCAAGGAGGGCGGGTGGAGAGAACCTTGGGTTTACAAATGGGATGGGAAGGGAGTCTATGGATTTGTGGGAACTACAAAATTAATGTGTTGTAGAGTGGGACAATGTTTGTGTAGAGTAGGTCTTTGCATCGAAAACTTGGACTTGGGTGCATTGTTCATCATAGTCAATTAGTCCAGATGGATATCTTGTTGAGTCATTAAATTGGACATAGTAGGTGATGGGTGGATCCTGCACTAAATTAGAGTAGGTACCACATAAGACCCATCTTGTCACATTGATGACTAAATTAGTTATGTATTGAATAACTTTTGAGTTTTTCATTTATGGAAAATCTAACAAAATATATCATTCAAGTATCTAGGTGGTCTAGGTAGGATATGGGAAAATAGATCAATATATAGAATTATGAACACTTCAAGTAGCGCCAATAACAAAAAAAACATGTCTTTATGATTCAATTTTATTTATGGAAACACTCATTTGAACTTAAGATTACTTGTTCTGTTAGGAACCTTTCATTAAGATCCATTCCAACTTCATCGCAAAACATGGATATTCAACTAGGCACGGTTTGTCAACAAGCATTTGTTAGATTACATAGAAGAAGGCCTTACATTTCCCCTTACTTATTCATTTTCTACTCTTAGCGATCCCAACCAATTAACTTGGATCTTCTCACCTAGTTCCAATTCCCTACTTAGATCCATTTAAGTAAGCCTCAATGCCAACATTATGAACAACTCTTTAATTCTATCAGACATATCCATTACTTCCCTTATATATAATTATAAGAATTTGACCACCAAGACAACCATATGAAAGGATGAACATGAACCACCAAGTATCCCACTTCATTGTGCACTTTTAATTAAGGTCCATTCCATCTTTGTCACCAAGCATACAAATTCTACTAGGTATGGTCTATCAATGGACATTTCTTAGACCACATAGAAGAAGTCCTTACATTCTCCCCTACTTGATTAATTTTATCTCTTGACAAACCTAATTGCATCACCCCTAATAGAACCGATCCAATTATATTTACCCCACACTAGGGATATACTCCATTAGCTCCAATTACTTATTTGTATCCATTTAAGTAAGCCCCAAAGCCAAAACTTTGGCCATTAACTCTCTAAATATATGAGACACGTCAAATAACCTTAGCCTTTCACTTATATGAGGCATCAAGGTATAGGATAGTACCAATGAGTACCAATGTGAAGGCATAGTTCATGAATGTTCATTCCACTCATTCCACTCATGAGTGGAATGAACATTTACATAATGCTCAAAACCATGAGGTGCATAAGGATTGCAAGCTCTGAATCCATCAATGGAAATATGGAGCGGTACCATAATTCCATAATAAGGAGTCTTCTGGCACCCATCATATCCTTTTGACCAGAGATCATGCTTCAAATCAAATAGGCCACTGAAAATTGCTCTGTCATTTACCCAAAATGATCATACTTTAGAAAAATCACCATCCATTAATCAATTGCAGCCATACCTTGTGACCAACTTGAAACTTGTGTGAAGCTCGATGTTCATCATGTCATTGATTGTATTTATCATTTGATTTCATCAAAATATAATGAACATGTTGTTCGATATGGTGTTGCTAGATACGATGGATTTGTTCAACATATTTTGTAGTTTTGTCTACCTTGTTTTGAGCATGGGAGGACTCTTCTCGTGTTAATGCAATGGGTAAAGCTACATTAATTGGGCCAATGGATGGAACCCCAAGCACACCTCAAAACGTTTGTGACCAATAGCACTGCAAAGAGTAGTTTTGTAGCTATGTTGAACCTAAGGAAGGATTTCATCCCATCTATATGGATGCTTGGAGTTGTACATTTTAAGGATATTTACAATCATTTTATTGACTACCTATGTAATATCTTCGCTTTTCCCTTTGGATGTTTTGGATTGATTTGTAAATAAGTGGATATAATGAAAAGAGTTAAGTTTCCTAAATGAACCAGTGTGTAAGATGTAAATATCTTGTATGAATTCCTAGAGTAGAGCTCAAGACCAAGGCCCAACTAGTGAATGTCTACGCATGTATCTTTGATAAATATGTTTTCGATCTACCATGAGGAAGAATTTCCATGTTATTCTCAAGAAATATAAATGATGTATTTTGGAATATATAAAGGTACAAGGTTGGTTTTTAAGAGCACTAGAGGGACTATGAGTCCACTAGAGGGGAAGAGGGAAGGGGATCCAAGGGGATGAAAAATAACTTTAAGTTCCCCAACCTTCATCTTTTCACTATGTGGCTTATTAAATACCCTAATCAACAATCTTTGAATTCAAGTGGTGGTTGGTGGGGAAGTCCACCTTATTTAGTTATGATGACATGGGGGTTAAGTACAAGCATTAAGGAGTGTAAGAGAGTCCATCCCCATAGGAATTCAAACCACTTATTTTACCATGCACTCCCTTCATGAAAATTGGAAGGGACTTTTTCACTCATTCAACAATAACTCTCATGCATTATATCTCGTCATTGATTCTTCCATTCATTCATGCATCCCCATGCTACACTCTTTACCATTATCATGCTAGAGATGTGTTAGATATGTTAATTTAAACCTGTAAGTGACCAAGGGAAGATAAGGAAGAGAAGGAGATGAGACAGAGAGATATGGAAGGATGCAGAGGAGAATAGAGGTTAGGTTGATAGGAAACCATCCCTAATCCCTGTAAATTTCTACTTATTGAGTGTTCGAGAGAAAAAATATAACTTTTCTAGGTTAATCCTAGAGGCAGTCAATAAATTGAACTCCTTCTACACACATTGATAACACTATAGAGGGAGAAGGCACCATTGAGAAAATAAAGGAAATCCTTGCTAGTATGTTTGAGGGATCAATTAGTAGAGAAATAGTATATTCCTAGAGTTGTTTGGGGAAGTGGAAAAAAGTGCCATGGCTAGGCTAGCTAAAAGGCTACTTAGAGATTTTTGTTTTGAATAGTTTAGCTAAGCCTGAGAGTAACTGGATTGGGCGAGCAACTTGAGTGCTTTTAGCCTATTTCCTTCACCTTGATGGCCTAATAACTTGGATAGGGGGTGGTATCCATAGATGATTGCCTATGGTTGGATCAAAAATTGCTCGCCAATAGCCAATTTCCTTGGGATAGCTTGTTCAAAGATAAAATGTTTCATCTCTATATCGAATTCCTGTTATGATTCTAAAAGTTAGCCTATTTTTTGCTTATGTGTGAATTTGAAAATGGAATTAATGAATGCATGATGTTGCATGCTAACTTTTCTAAAATAGTTAGATGCATGTTTATGTAGTATTTGAATGGCCTTAGAGTATTGGGTTAGAATATATATTATTCATTTGAGTTCGATTCTCAAAGGCATGGATAGTTCGGATTAAGTATTTATAATGGTGTGGAGACAAGCATAATTCCATCATTGAGCATGTCCCTTCAAATGTCCTTCGAAAGACCCTGATGGACCATCAAGGCTCTTCAAAAGAACATCTTTTAGAAGGCCTTAATAGACTATTCAATGGCCCAATGTGTATGAGTTTTTTTAGTAAGCCAAGGTAAGGTCACTCGAAGGGGAAAATATGCTAAGGGATTTGAAGGGATCCAAGATAATGGAAAAGAAGAGGGAAAATAAAAAAATAATATACCACATCCTCAATAAGACTATAGAGGGGTACATATACATGATAAACTTTGTCTATCCATCAGTCCAAGGACATAAGAAAATTTATTTTGTTAATTTAGTGTCTATCATGGCTTGAACGATGCCCCAAAATATACCCTCGAACTTATTTCCCCTATTAGAAACAATGGTATTTTGCAATGCAAAATGAACCAAAACATGTTCAAATAAGAGCTTAGAAGTCACTTATGTTGTGACACTCTAGTAATATGGTCATAAAATTTCCATTGGAATTGATCAACAACCATAAAAGCGCAATGATTACCATGATTTATTAAGGGAATACCTAACAAAAAATCCATGGAGACTAACTTCAAAGGATTATTTGGAGTGGGTATAGGAGTATATAGTCCCTATTATTTTATTATAGATTTAGAGATGGAACATGAAATGCACAATATGATATATTTGTTGATGTCTTGTTCAAGCTTTGGAAAATAGAAGTACTCATGCAACACTTCCATTGTCTTCTACATGCCAAAATTCCTTACCACCAAACTATAATGTATCTCCGAAATCACCTTCTCATGCTTGCATGAAGGAACACAAAGATGGAAAAGTTGGAACATAAGTAGTTTTGATGTTTTGTAGCTTCATGCAAGCATTCTCACATGACCCTAGGTTTTTGGCATGCGGAAATTGTTGTGGTAACCACACTACACTTTTGGTTCAGTGAAAACCCACCGTTGAGGGGTCTAAGATCCATTTAACTCAACAGCAGGAACCAAACCCGCTTAAGAGGCCCAATTATAATAGTAAGCATTTGATGAGTGGTAAGGTTCTCCAGATTCATGATTTGGATGGAATTATCATTGGGCTTTAATCGTGATTGACAGATATGTCTTTTTTGTTAAACCTTTCCTCAGGATATGCATTTTTATTTTTGGTTCTTTTCTAACGTTTAAAACAAAAGAAAGATAAATCTTTAAACTAGATGACAGAGGGAAAGCTAATTATGTGTTGGGGGAAGGTTGGGTTGCAGGATAACCTTATACCTTAGCATGCAGACGAAGAATATCTAACCTAATTCAAACTAGCATTAATACCATTTTGATTAGTAGACATTCAACATTGTCTGAGATAACAGTTACAGAAAGAAAATATAAAAGTGACAAAAAGTTAGCGCAAGAAAAAATAATTTTCAATGCTCTATTATCAATCATAGGTTAACACAATCGATTTCTATTCATCAAATATAATAAAAGAACTGTTACAACATTATAAGATAACTTTGAATTGCAGATACAACATCTCTTACTCAATACAACAACAAATATTGAATCCGAAGACAGAGATAATCCCCCTCGGTCCAATCACATTCATGCCTTAGATGAAAGAAGTGTCTTTGATTCTAAACAAAACTTCTTAATTAAAATAACTTGCACATAAATAGTTCTCTTACAAAATTTCAGAAAAAGTCTTTCTCTCCAAAACCATCGACCCTGTGTCCAAGGTCGATCCCCTTATTTATAAAAATAACTAAACTAAAAATAGCTACTGAAATTGTGTTAATTTAAGAAAACACCATGTTGCGGACTTTATCTATCTGTTCTATTTTGATCATATGTGGTTTTACTGAAGTGGATTGTTCCTCTCTTACTCTGACCACCTGCAAAAGAGATCTTTACATGTATTTTCATATGGGAACCTGTGTTGATACATTAGAGCRGAGAGGACCTCCTTCATCTCAATTGCCCRTTCCTTGTACTTGATTAGTTTGACATTCAAGAGTTGTAAGACTATGAGAGATTTAATCGGAGTCTCCATGAAATTCTTCACTTGACCTAGGATCATTCTTGAAACCTGCTAAATCTCCGCTTTGTACACTTGGTCTTKCTCTACATGCCGCTTAATTATGTCACATAGATCGAYGAAATCCTCYTGTGAGACTAACTCTGGCAAGTCAGTATTCCTCATTTCTTKATTGATTTTCTTACATTMTCCCCATATTTCCTTCATTTTCCACTGAGGTTCCTGGACCATGCTTACCCAGTGGAAAACTACCTTCCTTATTTGGGTGATGTTGTTGTCCATCAACACTCGGATGCCATGTTCTTATGTATCTCAACCCTTYTGTACTTCACTGATGTAATTGATCCATTCTAAGTCTTGATGTTCCTTCTCATACCATCGCTGTATGTCTTTACAGGTTGCCAACCCCATGAGGGTATCTTCTTGGAAATCCACTATGAGAGCGGTGAATAGGTCTCTCTCCCTTGTGAATTGTGAATACATCTCTCGAAACTAACATTTCAAGAGTACCACCGCCTGTGTTGAATTTTGGTAATACTCCACTTGATGTCACAAATGCTCCAGTTCTTTCTTCATGGCGACTACCTCCCTTTCATCCATTTTTTCCCTGTCTAAAGTGGCATTGGTTATGGACATACCTACTCTGATTAGCTTAGTCATCTTAGCATTTTCTATGTCAAACAATGTTTTCTCTATGGTTATGAGAAGTGTGCTATTGAGTGTGAGATTCCTTTTCTTGATTGTTCTTCTCATCACAACTTTCCTTTTCCTATCATAAGTAATTTCCTGTATATCGGTGACTTCATCTATTGGTTCAAGAATCTGTTGATCTCCCCAGGACATAGTACTTCCTAGGCTTCCTTCCATATAGAGATGTTCCATGGTAGGTTATTTTAATTACTTAGAAGGGGAGGTTTCTGTATGATTTGGTGATTTGGCCTTTTGCTGGTCCTTGTCGGTCGACGAAGTCTTTGTCTTGGCTGGGGAAGTAGGCTAAGGGTCGACATTAGCTGGGAGTTCGACCATTGAGATGTCAATTTATGGCTCCCCTATTCCTTCTTCTTTTTTAGATGTATCCAAGGCATTCTTAGAGTTGTCACCCTAAGGCTATGTTCCTGGATGATTGGGAAAAATAATGTCCAAAGTGCTCCTCGCTTCATGGTCACCTTCCGAGGGATTTGGGATCAAAACATCGAAAGCTGGAGAAATTTTTTTCCTTGGTTCCTCCTCTTCTGTGATTGGTACCGTGGTTATGCGTGGATATTCTAAACCTTCTTCATCGTTATATATGGTGATTAAATCTATGAGGAAAATAGGCATATACCCGTCCCACTTGATACTCTTGCTGACCTTTTTTGAGTTGTAGTAGTCATCGAAGATCCTGCCTATGGTGACATAGAGCTAGGGTTTTCTTGATAAACAATCTCCTCTGGTGGAATTGTCTCTGAGCCATTTATCTATTCCTCACGATTTCTTGTATCAGTCGAGGTAATCCTCAAGGGTTATATCAAAGGGTTAAGTGGGGTATCTTCCCATAACCTTTGCATAGCTCTTTGGGCTTCTTCCAGTAACAATATTCCCCTCCTTCACGCCTCTGCTGCTTCTACTACTCTTTTTTCTTCTCTTACCCTGAGAGATTCTTGATCTTTCTGCTCTATTGTCTCAACTCTCTCATCCATAGACATTGCTTTGAATTTGGTCATGTTTGGGTTAGCTCTTCTGTGAAGCACTTCCTCCCAGTCTTGGACACCCCCAGTAAATATCTCATCTTCGAAGCTTTCATGAGAATATGGCCATCATGAGGACACCTGCGATGCATGCTGGAGTACCAGGCCTTTTGGATCATGATTGTAGAAACAACCTGTGGGGAACCAATACTCAAGCTGACTCAATCCATCTTGTTTCTCATGTGCAGTGTATTTTACCATGTAAAAACCGATATGAAAACCATAGGGTATGAACGCCCTCTTCTTTTCTTTTACCAGAGAGGCATTATAGCCTTGGAGAATGGTATGGTAACAAATTTCTCCCAAAATGAGATGGTCCGGGACATGAATGGGGAGTAGGTGTGGTGCTCCAGTAGCCTCAAAAAATCTAATATAAGTTCTTGTTTCTTCAAAATACCATTGGCCTACTTTGGAAATCATCTTTTTGGCTTCCTCTGAAATCCTTGGGCATTCTTTTCTAAATATAATGAAGTGCACTTGGGCTATGAACTCATCACATATCAGGGCTTAAAATTTATTGTATCTATTTTACCACAGAATTCTGAAATAAACATGCATGGGTAACTCAACAATATGCCAGCTTAAATTTATACCCTCGAAAAACGTTTCTCATGTAGATTACGTCCAACAGATACAATGCCATGTGGAAAACTAACATTTCTCCATCCCTTGGTGTTTGGGACTGCAGGATGTTGGTGCTTAGATTTTTGGAAATGATGGCTCCCCAATTGAAACTACTCCGGAGATTGCCATGGTATATTCCAAGGGAATCCACGCTTCTGACAAATTAGAGCAATAATTTTCCCCATATAATCGATAGATTAAATCCATTAAGTACATACAAGGTTCCTTGATGTTTACCGTGTTGTACCAACCGTTTCTCCTGTTTGTGAACTTCTTGTCTTCTTTCCACCATGAGGCCAGTAACCTGCTGGTGTCATGGAACTCATAAAATTTGACCAGAAATTCTATATTTAGTCTCTCCTCTGGGTCTCTGAGTTTCTATTATTTTTGTACCTCTACTGGAAGAAAAACACCAACACATTCTCCCTCTTCATTATTGACTATGCATTTCATCGCGTCTGTGTGGTCAATTATCCATCCTAGGGTTCCGATACAGGGAAAAAATGGGATCCGACAGGCCACCATATGTAGATATGATCGTCTGATGTTTGGGTAAACCTGGTCATCCAAAATCTTGACGTTCGGGTCATTGTGGGATGTAAACTTCGGGTAATATTTCTGGTTGATTTTGTTAAACAGATATCCCCAATGTGGGAGCATTACTTTAGATCTAGTGCTCACCTCTATGTCGTTGAACGCTGAAGGTTGGTTAAACTTCTTTTTGGTAGAAGTATGGATAAATGATTCTGTCTTTGAGAAAAAATCAAGCTCCCTTGCAGCGCTTGGTGTAGTCCCTTCGCCGACCTCCGGTTCTTTCATTTTGGGTGTTCTTGGTGAGTGCTTCATCATTGGATTTATTGGAGGCATTTTCCTCTTCCTTGCAAGATATTAAACTGGTCTTACTGGTAATCAAAGTTAGAGAGTGGTTTGTAACCTCCTTGATGCTTTCTCTCGCTTCTTCGTCTACTTCAGGAGATAAGTGATTTGCAAACATAATACCATGTTTGGGCATAAACCTTGAAAATTTAAATAGAAATCATACTTACCTTGTCACGCCACGTCTTAAATTTAGGAGTGTAAATGCAGTCTGCACAATCTACCACAGAATCCGCACCATGCTTAGGATTAAATGCAACATCGACTAGTGGCATAGGAGCGGATTATTTTGTAGTTCATCAACAAATTCAAATTTCAATGGTTGGTCGGCGCGTGGGATAGTGGTGTAGGTTACACAAAAATTTAATTTGTCTATCAAATTGCAAATTTTTGTCTCATCTCAGCTGGAGGTTTCCCATCGAATTACCAATCCTTTTCGTGATTACAAGAAACTACTATAATCGATACCGTGGATAAGAAGGATCATAGATCAACTAGGGTTGTCGGTGGGTAAAGGTTTGAACTAAAATGAGGATTTCATTGTTCTAGCAATCAATTGATAGTTAATGAGCGTATCAACGTTGACAAATTGTCTTTGACGCTGTTTTGTTGGTGCCTCTAGGCAAAAGTTCCAATGCTGAACCAAAAATTCCCTACGGTGCTGACGTGGAAATATAGATATGACACGGAGGGCATCGAAAGATGATGTGGGTAATACCTGAACAATACAGATTGTATACATGGAAAAATGCATGGCAATTTATTTGACCCCTGGGGCATGAGAAGCGTTTCTTTTCAACGTCAGTGATTTTCTTTTTGACACATGTTATCGTTCCCTTTCTCCCTCTTTGTTGATGCCGACGGTATATCGGTGATCGCCGATTATTGTTGCCTATGTTGACGGTTCACCTTTTGGATTTCGTTGATGCCGACAGTACATCGACGATTTTAGAATTTTTTTTTGTATGCCATAATCAGCGATCGATGCACCCTTTTCCCATTCTTCCGATGTCGACGGTACATTAGCAATCGACGATCGATGATTATCGTTGTTATGTGGGAATTTTACCTCTCAGATTTCACGGATGCTGATGATGGGTGCGTGGCTCAAATTTTAAGCAGTGTATACTTAGTCAAAATGGCAGGTTTACTTAGGAAAAAATTAAATATTTTCAACAACTCCAAACCAAACCGAATGTGATCGATGATAAAAAATAACAACAAAAAAAACCCATGGATCCCTACACAACATACTAAATTCAGAAAAGACAAAGTGGTACCCAAAAGAAAAAAATCACAAAAGCTTTTAGGATGTGTTGAGTGCTCAACACCCCCTTGTGTCTTGAGCTGGGGGGATTGGGGGTTTGGTGATGGGATTTGTGGGTTTTTGATGGGGCTTCACACCAGATGTTTACTTATGGAGGGGATTATATGATGACCCCTAAGACTTGTATATAAAGGAGAGAGGTCATTGTGACATTTCATTATTGGGTGTGACATGATGGAGTTGGCATAAGTGAGTCTACACTTGTGCCAAGGAGCTTGGTGATTTCAACAAGGGAATTTATGCAACTATGGAAAATATGGAATAGGGTTATGGATCTTCTATTTCCAGTTCTTGGTAGGGAAATCACATGTTGAGGTGAGCAAGGTCGCACGTGTGAAGGACAACTACATAATGAAAGAATTTGTACGAGTGGTGTTGACCATATAGAAGCGTCTGTATAGTTTTATGTACATGTATGCAGGTTGTAGTGGGAACAATCACGTATGTACGTGGGTTGTAGTGGGAACAACCACATACATACGTGAGTTCATTAGGGACAGTCGCGTACATCCATACCAGGTTTTTGGGTAGGAGTAGGTCCATACAGGATGACATTAGCAATCATACGACTGACATCAATAGGTTGTATAGGTGGTCTGCAACATATTTGTAAGTTTGGAATTGTCCCAAGAATTTTTCTGATATTTTGTGGTTTTGGAGGGACAAGGTTGTCCTCAGGTTTTTGGTGAAATTGTGTCAGTTGGGTGTCAGCTGGGAGGGATGGTTTTTCCCTCAGAGTTTCTAAAATCAACAAGGTTACAAATCAGAAATTTGTGTATCATATATGTGTTGATGATTCATCTCTAATGTTGTTGTTTCTATTGCATATATTTTAAGTCAATAATTTTCAGTGTAAAATTGTTCAGTGATAACAACTAGGGTTTCATTGTTAGTTCACTAGGAGGCAATTTCCATATCTGAAAATTAGTCACATAGAGTTACATGTGAAAATTGACATGGTATCAGAGCTGAGGATTTGAAGATAAGGGGATCATCTTTGAGACACATAGCTACTATAGTTGGTTGTAGATTTCTTGTTTATGTTCGGATAGGTCATAGGTGACAACTTTGAGAGGGAGCTATAGAAGTGTTGAGGAGTTATCTCTAAGAGGGAGCTACAATGACTGTTGTAGGTGGTAGCAGGTTATATGGTCTCTGGTTTGAGACATGGAGCAGGACATTCAGATGAGGAGTTGTGGACTATTGTAGCTTGGTGGTGTGGTAGATTGGGAGTTTTGGTGGAATGGCAGAGAGATCGGTTCACAACAATATGTTGTGTGGTGAGTTTCCAACTCCGAGGATGGAATTCCAGTGTCTTTTCATATTGAGTTGCGATGGGTGCAGCTCAAGTGCTTTGGAACATATGGGATGGCTTCGTATGTATGTCAGGTTGATGAGATAGAGTCTTCATCGAGCCCGAGGTTTGCACACTTGACAGTGTGTCTAGGTGCGAAAAATGTATGAGGCATTTGACCTAGGAGGATGAGGACACTTGCATAGATGAGATACAGTGGTTTAGAGTGGACTAGACTGAGTGTCCAACCACAACTTGGGACTATTTCAGAGGAGGACATAAGTTAATTTGCAACATGCATGTAGACGTATAGAATTTTGTGACTTGGATGATGGAATTGGGTAGAAGTTCAATGGAAGGTCATGACTTGGGTAAGTGGGATGATTTACTTGGAGGATTACATGGTTCTTATATAGTGGGAGCCACCGACATATGACAAGGGTACGTGATTTGTTCAAGAGCTTCACAAAGACTGCTTCAGACTTGTGTGTGGAGCTTGGCATGGGAACCAAGCATGCAATACATGGATCTGGTATAATGTTGTTATGGATCAAGTCAGGGTATGTTTTGCAAGTGGAAAATGTGTTATGGGTACCGAGAGTGTGTTCTTAGACTCAACGATTGAGGATAAGGACTATGCAATGTTTTTTCGGGGTGGTCAGGTATTATTTGTACCCATAGGATCTAGCTTCATATCAACAATGATTCTCTGAGTTAGAGAGGGACATCCTATGAGATTTGTAGACAAAAGTAGCAGAGAGATAGTGGACAAGCAACATATGGATCGAGAGATTGTATATACTTAGAGGGACAGTCATCCATTCAGAGGGAGTCTACCTTTAGTTCCATATGGGAGAGAGGCATATTCCTATATTTTTAGGAGGGTTTCATGAGTTGAGATGGCTAGGAAGGATGCTCAGAAGTGGGAGGATTCTAGGAGGAGGGTGTCTTCTAGGAAGGGATCATACCAAAAAGCTAGATTTTCTTCAGTGATAGAGGGAGAAACTAATCAGGTGGATTGGAGAGTAGTTGTGGTAGTGGATCCAGTGTGGGAGACAAAGATACTTCTAGGTGATCGTATAGTTTGGTGAGAATACCTTCCTCTCTAAGAGGGAGTGTTGATGTTTTGTAGCTTTGGGTAGGTATTCTCACATGACCATTGGTGTTGGGAATATGGAAATCATCATGGGAACCACACTACACTTTCGTTTCAGTGAAAACCCCCTTGTATCTTGAGCTAGGGAGCTTGGGGGTTTGGTGATGGGATTTGTGGGTTTGTGATGGGGCTTCACACCCACATATAATTAAAATTCTATGTTGACTTGTGGAGGGGATTCTATTATGACCCCTAAGACTTGTATATAAAGGAGAGATGTCATTGTGACATTTCATTATTGGGTGTGACATGATGGAGTTAGTATAAGTGAGTTTTCACTTGTGCCAAGGAGCTTGGTGATTTCAGCAAGGGAATTTATGCAACTAAGGAAAATATGGCCTAGGGTTATGGATCTTCTATTTTCTATTCTTGGCAGAGAAATCACACGTTCAGGTGAGGAAGGCTGCACGCATGGAGGAAAAACACAAAAGGAAAGAAGTTGTATGAATGGTGCAGACCGTACATAAGCGTCTGTACATATTTTCGTACAGGTACGTGGGTTGCAGTGGGAATAGTCGTGTATGTGAGCATGTTGTATTGGGAATAGTCATGTACATACATGAGTCAAATAGGGACAATCGCGTGAACTCTTACATGGTTTCTAGGAAAGAGCAGGTCCATACAAGTTGAAATCAACAATCGTACGAATGACGTCAGCATGCCGTACAAGTGGTCTGCAAAAGATTTGTAAGTTGGGAATTTTCCTAGGTAGTTTTATGATATTTTGTGGGTTTGGAGGGACAAGGTTGTCCTCGGGTTTTTGGTGAAATTGTGTCAGTTGGGTGTCATCTAGGAGGGTTGGTTTTTCCCTCGGAATTTCTAAAATTAACAAGGTTACAGAGCATAAATTTATGTCTCATATATGTGTTGATGATTCATATATGATCTTGTTGTTTCCACTGCATATATTTTTATTCAATAATTTTCAGTGTATAATTGTTTAGTGATAATAGCTAGGGTTTCAGTGTTAGTTCACTAGGAATCAATTTTTAGATTGAAAATTAGTCACATAGAGTTACATGTGAAAATTGACAAGTAGATCCTAAATCAGGTGAAATTTTCAACTTGTTTACTTGTGACTAGTGCATGGTATGTAGTAGTGAAACTAGGATCACATTCATACAATTGGGGCCATTCTAAAGTTAATTGTCCATAACAATTGAGGGTTGTGGTTAGCATTGCATATGAAGATCAGTTGAGGAAATGTGAAAATATATTGGTGTTTTCCTTCTTATACCCAATGTTCAATAGGAGTTGTTGAAGGTAAATGGAACAATTATGATGGAAATCACTTTGCCACTTTCCTCCTGTCATCATAACTTATAAAATGATTGTGTTTGGTGTGGATTGCCATTTCCTTTCTCAAAATATAATGTTTCCAATGTCGAAAGGCCTAAACAATGGAGTAGAGATCCTTGTTGTAGGTGGGGTATCTACAAATTGTGTTAGAGAGTGTGTCAATGTGATAGGATACAATATCTCCCTTATGCACCAGGACTAAATTAAATGACATACTTAGAGATTTCTATCTCAATTTTAAAATATTGTTGGAAATTTGGAAGAATTGGGAATTTTATAATACTTTATTTTATCCCTCATCCCAAATAAACTTGGCCTTAGCCCCACTCTCGGTCAGTTGTCTCAGGGTCTAAGAAATATGAGAAAAATCGAATACAAACCTACAATAAAAGATAAGTAGGCCCAAAATCCTGTAATGCTTTGTTAGTGTCTTCGAGGCCGACCAATAACAGAGACTTCAATCTTAGATGGAACCACATGTTGATCCACAATGTACCCCAAATATTGAATTCTCTTCATTCCAAATGAGTACTTCTCTAGGTGGGAGTATAACTTGTGTTTATACATGGTTCTCAACAATTGTTGAATGTGATTTATATGTTCTTCCCATGCTATGTTGAAGACGAGGACGTCGCCTATGTATAGAACCATAAAATAATTAGTGAATGGTCATAGAATATTTTCCATCATCCTCATGATAATCATTGTTCCATTAGTCAAGATAAAATGCAATACCATCTTCTCAAAGAGACCTTACCTAGGTTATACTTTAAGGTTTTCTTCCACATATCAGTTCGCTCAATTGGGGCTTGGTTATAGCCTGACTTAATATCAATAATGATGACAAACTAGGTTCCTTTGACCTAATTGAGTAGTTCATCAATATTACTTTAATGTTTTCAAGGGTTTGTAGTCGATACAATGTCACCATGTCCTATCATTCTTTTCAACCATCACAATATGGATCCTATAGGGTGAGGAGATTTGTTGAATTTGGTCTTTTTATATTAGCTCTTTAATTTGGGTTTTCATCTCCTTACTCTCCATAAGAGAGCGTATGTATATAATGTCATTGGGTAGAGGGAACTCAATGTCAAATCATTGCATGATTTACCTAACAGTTCAAAGGTACTCCTGTAGGTGAGGTAAATGCGTGTTTGTATTCTTTCACCAATTGATCTATCAATATATACTACATAGAGGGACCCCTTTATAGACCTTGGTGGTCACAATGATTTTCTTTTCTCTATTTAACTAAACCGTGAATAGGGCAAGACTATCGATATGAGATATTATCTTCCTACACCACTTAGTAGTGACTGGAAAGACACTCATAGTCGGGGTTACTGCTTTAATCCTATAGAGATGTCATCCCAGTATGAGAATGAAGATAAGGGGCATATATTGGTAAATTTCATGATTCTTCCATATATATGGTTTTCCTAGAAGAACACTACAAAATTTAAGTGGGGGAAACGTATTTGAAGGTATTAATACCATATTGTAGGTGGCATTGTTTACTGATAAAATGTGTCATCTCTGGATCAACCAAATAATGGTGTATGTATAGGGATGCAACACCATTTAAAGATTCATATTCTTGATGACGCCAACTAATATCATGTTATTTTGGCTATTGTTATCAAGAATTAAATGCAACAATTTCCCCTTCACCCACATTTGTGAGTGGAAAAGGTTATTAACTTCATCAATCTCCTTTGTTTCTCTAGTTGGACATTTGTGGGGTATACAATAACATTAGGTTCCATGCCAGTCATCCATTTTCCCTTATCCATCGAGTCTTGTGGCATAAGGGATAAATCAAAGTTCAAGGGTTTCATCTTAGCCAATAATGAAATTCTTGTGCAACATTCATTATTGTCATGCCAAGGACTTTTGTGGTGGACATACCACTTCCCTGTGTCATTCTTCAACTTCATGTTCTTCTTATATGCATGTATATTTAAGTATTTTTTCTATTTTTCCAATGTATTATGGAGATTCACCCATTTATTATACTTACATACTCAGGGATAGTTCTTAAAATTTTCCCTATTCATATGTAATTAAACAATGGTTCCAATCATCACATTTAATAACATGAATAACACAATGAAAGTGAATTAGTGAAGTATAGAAACCCACATCTAAGGTAGAGCTTCCATAATTGTCCCCAACATGATTTCTACTTTGCAATATACAAAATTCAAGAAAAATAAAACTTTTTTTTGCGTGTCTTCCATATCCCATTGCTCCCCTTCTAGTCAACA
>SNQJ01S0002785.1:139938-157904 GCA_010110895.2 Picea sitchensis | reverse complement strand
ATGTTTTGGATTTTTCATTGATATTATGCCTGTTATTAATGGATTTTGGTCATTTTTGGGAGATATTGGGCATTTTTGGAGGCCAAATTTTGGGAGGAAGTTGGGGATGGATAACCAACTTCAGATCTATAAAAACCAGGCCTATTTTAGGCCATGGAGGACAGTCAAAGCAGAGTTATGCTGAAGGGAAGCCAATCCAAAGCCATTTTTATGTAGGGAAGCTATTGAGGAGCAGACGCTTGCGGGCCATTTCTGGGAGCTCCGGACATCCGTTTTGCGTGTTGTTTTCTTTGCTGGGTTCTAGAGATCTGGAAGAACATGACCATATCAGTCTTGTAGCCAATTGGCATTGCTGCAATGTACTTTTGAGATTTTGAACAGAAATAAAGAAGCCTCTCCCATAGAGACAAAGGCTCGGAGACGTAGGCAACGTTGTGCCGAACTCCGTTATCAATTCTCGTGTTATGGTTTGCTGTTTATTATTTCATTTCAGATCTGCATATGTGTATATGGCTGTCATAATTCCTCTCTTTTCCTCATTCTTTCATTAAGCTTCTTAAAAGGGTTAATTAACACATGCAATTTAAAACTCAACCATAGTCATTAAAAGATCCTATGGATCAATTACCTTATGATTCTTCACATGAGGTTCTATAGATTGTACTCTCATTAAATATCAGTTGGAACTCCCTAGAAGAATGGCATCAAAATTGTGTGCAAATATGACAACAATTTCATAAAACACATTTTTTTTTTTATCATAGGCTGCATGATAATGTTAACATGACACTATATGGATATGAATACGAAGTTAGTTTGACACTAAATGATTCTTAAACAATGTAAAATATGCATGATCAATCCATACAATGCATGAGTGACACCAATAAAATGCACACACAATGCAACACAACTCAATTAGATGATGTAAAATCAACGCAAATGAATCAACATGACATAAAATCGACACAAAATGATAACATATGTTTCAATATTTTGATTGTTGTTATTCTGACACAAATATGACACAACTATGATGAAAATATTATGCAAAAAACATGATGTGAAAATTTTATGATGTCCAACAAAAATTCAACAAGAGATTTAAGGGTTGTAGTGATACACATTAGTGATGCTACAACCCCATATTGTAGTAGTGAATAGTAGTGGGGATAAGACAGATGGTGGAGAAAACAAAAAGAGAGGATGAAATGATGATAATAATGGTGTTGATGAATCCAAATATGATGGCGAAGACAACAAGGGTGGTGATTAATCCAAATATTATGATGATAAGAAGGGTGGTGTGAATTCATATTCCTAGATATTTCATTGAGTATGTCTAATCAAGGTCTTCTAAATCCCAACAAAATCAAATAAGTTGATAGGGAAGAATTATCTAGCATGAATCTAGACTAAGTGGTGTATGAAAACACTAGGTACTTAGTTGTAGCTTGAATGGTGGCTTTTCCTCTTCAATTGTGTATTATCCTAAAATTTTAAGAGAAGAGATGGGTTTCAAGGAAGATGTATGCATGCCTAAATAAATAAATATATCTTTGCAACCTCTTTTTCTATATCATTCCCTTCATAGTTAACTTAGGATTCTTCACATCAGGTTCTATCGTTCCTTTCATGTGACCTTATGATTCCTCACATCAGTTTTTGTAGACAAGACTCTTACCAATTATCCATTGGAACTCATTGGAAGAATGGCATTAGAATTGTGTGCAAATATGATAAATATCACAATTTTTTTTAAATTGAATATAATATCTCAACACTAAAACAACTATATATATTTGTGCATAAGACACTATTTCAATGCACCATGAATGATCTATAAAAGTGAGTTTGTAGCCTCCTTTTTGGGTTTAGTTGTTCCAGGTAGTCAGTTTTTGACATATTCCTCTAGTTCAAGCAAGCACAAAGGTAATTTCACTTCCTTGACTTTTAGTCTACATTTGATGAATAAAAAGGACATTTTAAATGCATTGTATATGGTTTCTCTTTATGAAACATTAGGGTTTTGATTTTTTATGTTTCAAACTATTTTGGCTTCAAATTGATAACAAAGTTGTTCTATCTCCTCAATCACATGTTTCATGAAATATCTCTCTTTCATGGCTTGAGGGATTTCTCCAAATAGTCTGGTTTCCCTCATTCTCCTTTGAGCCCTCCTCATCTAAAGTTAGTGTTGAATGTATGATTATAGCTTTCATAATGAATTTAAAATTATCATGTCATTTGCATGAACAAATTTTGAAATATCCCCTTCTTTTGCAAAAGAGTTTGACTTGCACATGGCTTCTACATTAAAATATTAACAATGGAATTATTTCATTTGAATTTTTTTTGCATGGAAATATCTCCAAGCTTGGAAATGATAAGAGTTTGCATAGAACACTTCAATATGCCCTAATATTTGTATATGGATGCATATTTTAGGTTTGTACGGAGCTCTCGTGGCCATCTCCTAGTTATATTACAATCCTCAAATCACTATTGTTGAGCTAGTCAACTCATTTATTTGATTACGAATCATTCTAAGCCATGAATCTAATACCTAAAGTCCATTTTGAAAGAAGTTTTGAAATTAAGTCCCTCGCCTATTTTCTTTGTCAAATTTTGTAATACTCATGGTTCTTACATAAAATATGTGCTCCTCAAAGGTGCATGATATTTTTTCTTTTTCCTTTATATTTAGTTTATTTTAAGATAAAATTCATATATTAATTTATATCTTTTAATTATGGTTTTGAGTTAGTTATATCTCAAAGTTAAGTGTTGGTGTTATATCAATCTCACTAAAGCCGAAAATTTTAGTTTTGTCCCATCCATGATTCTAAGTTTTATGGATTTCTCTTGAAAGGGTTTCCACCTTGTGTTCCATGTTTTGCAGTTAATAGATCTCGTATGTTATTGTTTTCTTTGGTTGATAAATATTTGAAAAATTAAAAAAGTGTCTTATACCGATTCACCCCCTCCCCCTTAGTGTATGATCAACAATTGGAATCAGAGCTAGTTCCTTCAGAAATAGTCTAACCACTGAAAGGTACGTCTTGGGAGCACACATTGAAATGGGAACTGATACTTCATAAAATGAATACAAAGGGAAATAAATGATGGATTCAATAGAGGAACAAAATGTCGAAACATATGCGGAAGTAGATCTTGAAGAAGAAATCGTTTGTGCCTAAAGAAAAATAAAGTAGCTTAAGAAAAATAATTTGAAACAAAAGGAACAGTTGCAGAAATATGAAGAGTAGGATCATGATGCAAAAGAAAAAATGTCACAAAGACTTGAATAAAATGAGAATATTATTATCATCCTAAATATTTAAATAGAAGAGGCAAAAAGGATGGAATAATTGGTGAGAATCCAACTGAAGGAAAAAGAAGGAAATTACGAGAAACTAGAAGCTGAAATTGTTTCCTTAAGAAAGGAATTGGAGAAATCAACTACTCAGTTGAATATAAGCTTGAATTTTGAAAAGAGCACTAAAATATTAGATGATTTCATCAAATTCCAAAGGTCACCACTCATTAAAACTGGTCTTGGTTATGATAAGAGTAAGATGACCACCAAAGAAGATTCAAAAACTATAGAGCCACTGAAGAAAGTAAATGAAGGAAAATATAAAAGCTATGCTGATGTACTCAAAAGATCCATCAATGACGAAGACAAAAAGAAGAGAAAAAATGTTGTTCCGCAGAAAATTGACATTCCTCCCAAAGACAACAAGGATATATTAAAAATATCTTTCCCACCAAGATGGCCTCGCATAAATTGGTACCAAAACTCTTTCCTTGGTTATTCTTTTTCTTGCAATCACTTTGGTCATAAAGCAACAGATTGTAGAGCATATGCAAGAAATAATCATGTATGGAAAAAATGAAAGTACTTATGGGTTGTCAAATAGAAATTATAATTCATTTGTTCCATTATTTGATTACAATGTTGTATGTTATAAGTGAAACAACTATGGGCACATAGCACATTTTTGTAGAAGTAGCCTAGTGGAAACTTCTAGAAAAAACATGGAAGAAGATACCCTTGCCAAACAAAAGAAAGAACCCACAAGATTTTGGAAAAAGAATAAAGAGAAATAAAATAAAATAAAATAAGGATGAATTTATGCTTGTGCAAACTACCCTTCATGCTCAAAACAAAGGAAACATATGGTACGCTGACATTGGATACTCAAGCCACATGACAGGGGACAAGAACAAGTTTCAAACTTTGAAGGAAGTAAACAAAGGTAGTGTAACATTTGGAGATAATGCTACCACAAGGATAGTTGCAAAATGTATTGTTAATATTGATAATGGAAAGAATAAAACAAAGAATATCTTGTATGTTGAAGGTTTGGAACATAATATTCTCAGTGTCAGTCAAAGTTGTGATCAAGGACACACTCTCACATTTGATTCTCAAGGTTGTGGTATAGAAGAAAGGCTCAGGAAGATTAGTGGGAAATGAATATAGAACCTCAAATAATGTATATATCCTCAATGAAATCAAGGGAGAAAAATTATGTATGGGACAAATATATGAGATATGGTTATGGCATAGAAGAATGGACCATATAAACTTTGATAATATAGTAAAAATTAGCACCAAACAAGAAGTGAGAGATATGCCAAAGATTGCTAAGCCTTCAAACACTCTTTGAAAGCAATGTCAGCATGAGAAATAGACAAGAGCAAGCTTCAAATCAAAGGAGTACTCAAAAACAAAGTTATTGGAACTCATTCATACAAATCTTTGTGGGCCTACAAAGGTGAAAATTACTTCATGTTGCTCATTGATTTACTCTAGAATGACATGGGTTGCATTTCTAAAAGAAAAATATGAAGCATTTGAGAAGTTCAAAGCATTCAAAGCCTTGGTTGAAAATGAAACTGATTTGAAAATCAAGTGCTTGAGATCAGACAAAGGAGGTGAGTTTATCTCAAATGAATTTGAAGTATTTTTTGAGCTTCACAGAATAAAGAGACATTTTCAGCTGCAAGAACTCCACAACATAATGGAGCGGTTGAAAGGAAGAATCGAACCATGCAAGAGATGGATAGAACAATGTTAAATGAAGAAAATATATCAAACAAGCTTTGGAGAGAAGCAATCAATATTGTAGTCTACATTCTGAATAGAGGTCAAATCAAAGTCAACAACAACAAAACACCTTATGAATTATGGAAGGGTAGACCAACAAGAATTAAATACTTCAAATTTTTTGGAAGAATGTGCTACATAAAGAGAGATGATGAGGACTTGGGAAAATTTTACTCAAGAGATGATGAAGGTATCTTTCTTGGTTATTAATCAAGAAGCAAGGCTTATCAATGTTACAATAAAGCATTGGAAAAAATTGTAGAGAGTGCCAATGTGAAAGTGGATGAAGCAAGGCATCAGAGGGTGAAAACACATGTTAAAATATAATATCCAAGATGCAAAGAAGAAGAATAAGGAGGAGAATAAAATGAAGAAGAAGAATCAAAACATCAAGATACAAAGACACCATCTATATTTGTCCAAAAGAATCATTCAAAAAAAATAATTCTTGGTGATAAAGATACGAGAGTTCAGATTAGAAGAAGACTAGAAAGTGCACCAAAACATGCAAACTACTCTTTTATATATAAAATAGAGCCTAAGAACTTTAAATAAGGTAGTGAAGACAAGAATTGGATTGATGTCATGGAAGAATAATTGAATCAAATTGAGAAGGATGAGACATGGGAACTTGTTCCAAGACCAAAAGATAAAAATGTGATTGGCACCAAGTGGGTTTTTAGGAACAAGTTGAATGATGGAAAAGCAATAATAAATAAAGTAAGATTTGTTTGTAAAGTCTATGCTCAAGTTGAAGGTATTAATTTCGAAGAAACCTTTGCCCCAATTGGAAGACTAGAAGCTATCATAATGTTTTTGACATTTGCATGTTTCAAGAACTTCAAAGTCTATCAAATGGATGTCAAGTCTTCCTTTATCAATGGTAATTTAGAGGAAAAAGTATAAATTGAACATTCTATAAAGCAATATTGGTTTGTAAAGGATATGCTCAAGTTGAAGGTATTGATTTTGAAGTAATCTTTGCCCCGATTGCAAGACTAGAAGCTATCATAATGTTTTTGTAATTTACATGTTTCAAGAAATTCAAAGTCTATCAAATGGATGTCAAGTCTACCTTTATCAACATAGATTTTGAGGAAGAAGTATAAATTGAACATCCATAAGGATTCTTATTATCGTAAAATAAGGATCATGTATGCATATTAAAGAAAGAACTCTATGGGATAAAACAAGATCTTAGAGCCTGGTATTCAAGACTCGACAAATATCTACAAAAACAAGGCTTCAAAAGAGGAATTGTTGAAATTAATTTGTACATCAAGACAATAGGAGAAAATCGGTTGATTGTTGTGGTTTATGTATATGAAATCATTTTTGGAGGAAATATGAACAAAATGTGACAAGAGTTTGCAATAGAAATGAAAAAGGAATTGAGATGTCTATGCTTGGTGAATTGTCATTCTTTCTTGGTTTATTTATTTCTCAATTCGACAAAAGCATATTCATTTCACAAACCAAGTATATCAAGGAAATGTTGAAATTTTTTAGAATGGAAGATTGTACACCAGTGAGCACACCCATGGTCACATGTTGTAAATTGAGAAAAGATGATGAATATTTGGAATTAAATCAAACATTTTATAGGTCAATGATTGGAAGCCTAATATATCTGATGACATAAAGGTCTAACATTATGCAAACAATAGGATTGGTTGCATGGTTTCAAGTTGCACCAAAAGAAACTCATGAGCAAGAAATGGAAATAATACTTATATATCTAAAGTGCACTTTGGATTCTGACTTGTTGTAATCAAGAGGTGAATATTTTAACCTAAAAACATATACATATGAGGATTGGGCAGGCAATGTTGATGATAAGAAAAATACACGTGGAGGAGCATTCTTTTTGGGAAACAATCTAGTGTCCTGGTTGAGTAAGAGACAATCTTCAGTTTCTCTATCCACAACATAGTACGAGTATATAGTTGCACCAACATGTTGCATGCAAGTTCTTTGGATGAAGCAGACTTTGAAAGATATTAAGGTAGAATATGATCACCCAATATCAATAATTTGTGACAACACAAGTGAAATAAATATATCAAAGAATACTTTTATGCACTAAGAAAACATATTCCAATCAAGTATCACTTTTTAAGAGAAGTAGCAGAATATAATGTCAAGTTGGAATATATTGTCACCAAAGAAAAAATTGCAGATATTTTCACAAAACCCCTTCCCAAAGAGAAATTTGAATATCTTAGGCATAAATTAGGAGTAATATCCATATCATCACTAAGTTCTTAAGGACATGCACAAAATCAGGGGGAGCATCCATTTTCCATTGATGTCAAAGGGGGAGAGTTGCGGATAGGGGGGATAATTCTTTCTATGCCTGGTGGACTATGTGTTTCATTGCAGGATTGCCATCAATGACAAAGGGGGATTGTTGTAGGATATTTTCACCCTGCAGGAGATAACTCCCTTGGACTCTTCCTAGACCCAATACAAAACATAGATGTAAACGATAGATTTTCCTAGATCTAATTCATACACAAAAATAATCTACAAGTCAGTGGAATGAAAGGCTTACCCGATGATTTGATGGTTGTCCCTACACACCCCTTAGCTGTTATCTTCAACAAAAAATCCCTTTTCTCTTACCAGCTTAGATCTGCACACATAGAGACACATAAAACTTTCACAAGATCAAACTAATAATGTATAAATTAATGATAGATCTAATAATGTATCATAACACATGAAAACATTAATTCTCCACAAGGAGATATAACAATTACATACAAATCCAAGTAGAGGGAAACATCTTGCACATATTCTATTAATAAAACAAATGGATTACACCTTACAACCAAAGAATTTGATGGAGTCCTTTCCCATGCTCTGTAATCAAACTACTAGAATGAGTTTGCTTAAATTGCTTTTCCCCCATTTTTCCCATGAGAGACCTTTTGTGTATAGGATAATAGAGATAAGATCAAAGGTTAGTATAGATACGATCTAGATGCCCAAGATAACAAGCTTCACGAGTTCAAACCACGGAAAATCTGAGTTTTAATCTCATCTCATGGAAACTAATCCTAATTAAGGAGTAACAGACCCGATCGCACCTTGCATGCTTGTAGGGAGCGACCGATTTCCCTTTGAAAGAGGAAAAGGAGAGACCAACACTTTTTGGTCACGGGTTGTAAAGAGACAACCAATGACCAGGTAAAAAAGGACTGCAAACTCAAGGAAAATGTGCTATAATTTAGTGTTTCATATTTCTAACCTCTAGATAATTCCCATCAGGTTATCAAGTGGAAAATAACTGTATAAAAAATGCCCCCCTAAAGTGTGAGGTCAGAAGAAGTGTCTAATGGACAAAATACTTTACAAACAAAATCACAGAGATTTGGGCAAAGGAACCTGAGAAGAAACCATCATTATTCCTGCATAATAATAACATTCCTGAGGCGGGCATACCCATGCTCAGTAATCAAAACTAAGTATAACCGCCAAAAATAGTACAATGCGGATCCATGCATGACACAAAAAATTAGATCATGGCCATGAAAAAATACATCGTGGATCCATGTCACAAGTGAAAACATAGCCACGACCAAATACAAATGTGGATCTATGTCATAGTATACAAATTAGTGAGATGAATTGATGCTCGAGCGATCTTTGAAGTATTGATGAATAAATCCATGACAACTTGGGAGGGAATTCCATCAAGGAATGTGGTGGTCCCAACCCAAGGTCTTCGTCCCAAATTCCAATGGTATGAATCTAAAACATGAAAATAAATGAGTTGAGGTCGAGCATGGTAGAAACCATGTGATTCCCAGTCGTTGATGTATATCATTAACATATGTGAGGTAATCCACCGATGATGATGATGGACCCAAATATACCTAGTACAATATAGCAAGTGTGAATAAATTATTTGAATTCGAACACTAGTAGATTCATTCAACAAGGGCCAATGATGTAAACCCACTGTTGAAATGAAATGGAATTTGACACCGATGTATGCAAATACCACAATACTAATTGGTTTCTAGATTTCAAACCTGGGTACCTACTTCATACTATATGGGCAGTTCGAAATGTGTTAGAAAATCCATGGAAAGAGAATTAAAGTTGACAAAGGAGTTATGTGGCAGCTCAATATACCACTTGTCTCCAAACCTGTGAGGGTTCTCTGGAAACGTCGTAATTGAATGGAATCATCCATCAAGGAGTTAGAAGAACACCATAGATGGAAGGTTATAACATGGTTGTTAGGATCTTCTCTAGGTTTTCCATCGAATTTGGGGATGTTGGATGGTAGTTTGGCAGGAATAGGGAGGCATAACGGGGCATGTTGTATGGGATCATTTTTCAAACATGACAAATCTGGTAGATCTAAGGTAGACAAGAAAGGCAATTGACGGTTTGATTGCGAATACTAGTAATGCGTATGTGACATCAAAGTACCAATAGGACCATATGTAGGTTGGGTTTGCATGTTAAAGTATGATGGTACACCCATATATGGTTGAGTGGCTTGGGGAGTGGGGAACATGGGGTTCGTCAGTTGAGTGGGAAAATCTTCTTGCAGGAGGATTCCCATCGGATTGGGTTGACCCCATGGAGTATTTGACACTCCCAAATATACTAAACCACTATAGGTACATGTAGGGTTTTCCAGAATATTATTCCCCCAAGGGTGAGGTAGGTTTCCAGTGTGGGATTTTCCCCAAACTAGTTGTTCACCCCAAACAAATGGTTTCCCACCAACTGGTTGTTGGATCCAAGTAGTTTTTTGTTTCCAAGGTGGTTGTTTTCCTACAGATAAAGGTTCCCCCCCATGTTGTTGTCATCCCCAGATTGAATATTGTCCCACAGCCGAAGGTTTCCCTCCAACTGGAACTTGACCTGTAATTGAAGGTTTCCCCCCAACAAGAAACTGACCCATACCTAAAGGATTCCCTCAACAGGGTATTGGAATATAGATGAAGGTGGCCCTCTAGTTGTAGCATGCCCCCCATGTGTATTTGGAACAATTTTTGGAACTGCCATTGGGTTAAAACCTTCATTGGGAGGAGGAAAAATGAAGCTACTTGTCACAGGACCTGAGGTAGCAACACTACTAGCCACTCAACTAAATGGAGTTTGTAAAGGGAGACCAAGTAATGCGCTTGGTGTATGCAAGTGTGCCGCTAGATATGCGGGAAGAGAATTTGTACTCACTGGTTGTTGAGTTGGGGTAACAGGGGTCAATGATGTTTCCCACAAAGAAGAAGTGCCAACAATGGTAATGTGTGCTAGGGAAGCTATCTCATGATCAAGTGGGGGGATCAATATTCCATATGTATAGTTAGATGTTGATGCATGCATGCCAGAATATTGCCTACAATACATATTGGGTGGAAAACAATAAAGCAAAAGCATCATAATAACTCGTTGATGGAAACTTAATGAGTGGTTGACCAAAAGGGCAAGTCAAAGGTGGATTTGTGGAAGAGGGAAAAACTTCTTCCGTTATTTCCACTAATCCTTTAGGCTGGTCACTTGATGGAGCTATGCTCCCAATTTTATAATTAACCCCTTCATTAATAGTTCCTTCGTTATAAGGGTTCTTTGGAATATTGTGTTATTTGGGATCCAACCCTTGCATTCTACGAGATATTTGGAGACCTTGGTCAGCCACGATGAAAGTATAATAGGAATAATGATCCATAAGGCCAACTATAGATGTCAAAAGAACACGACTATTAGAAAAAATCTACAGGTAATCAACCAAACAACAGTAGATGAAAGGATCTTTCGAAGACGGGATATCAAGCCATCAGCGAAGATGAAGACGGGATGTCAAGCCATCAACGAAGATATGAGAAGAAATTAACCCAACCTCCACGTAACAACCCTTCTTGGTGCAAGTAAATCTCAATTCGTGGGATCACCCTCCAAGCGTATTGAAGGTGTGTTATGATGTCTACCTCAGGTATCGTGGGAATCCCTCCACAGACACCTTTGTAGATACCTAGGAAATGTCACTAGGGTTACCAACTCGTAGTCGACTTCCTGAGGGGTACAATCGACAATCGAGAACAAAAGTATGGGAAGGATAACAAAGTCCAAAGCTCTTCCAGAGGAATGAAGACAAGTGGACCAGTAATACTCCTGAGGACCTCAAACAGATTTGATATTCACAAAGCACTGAGATCAAATGAACCAGTAACACTCAAGCAAAACCCCCCAATATACACTCATTCCACTATGATTGGTTAAGATTTGGAGGGGTAATTTTCATTTATTTTTCGCATGTGACCTCATGTTTAGCCCTTGTGTTAGAGGGGGGTCCTGGATATGCCTATACGATAGTTGGACTTTGTCCTTATTTAGTGTTCTACAATATTGTGTAGTAGTCTTGGACAATTTACTCACTTTTCCTAGTCTAAAGACTCTATCTCTAAGATATTGTTGGTGTACTAAAAACAAAAATGTCTAGTTAATTTTATTAGCATGTTCGTTGATTTTAATAGTTTTTTTTACTCATAAGGGTGTACAAAGGTGAAACTAATGATGTGATGAATTGACTCCAAAATGATGCAGAAAGAATGAAATTCAAAGATTTTTCTTTCAATGAACTCTATCTATAGGAAGGAGAAAATATATTTTTATTCTTAAGGTAAATAAACACCCAAAAGAATGCAACTTTCAATTTTCTTCTTTCAAATGGAATTTTTTTTAAATGCCAAACAATCAATTTATTTCACGAAATCCCAAACAAAAACAAGCTCTTTCAACTATGTACCAAGACACTCAAACTATGAAAATATGATGCAAAATATTTGTTTTCTTCTTTCCAAATCACATGAAAACTCAAAAGAGACACTTCTTTTGCTTTTGATTTTAATCAAAATGAAAGTATTCAATGAAACATTGCAAAGAACTCAAAAGAGAATGAAGGTGGAGAAAATAATCACCTAAGGAACAAAAGATTCAAACACGAGAATGTCGTCAATGCAAAAAACTCAAGCTTTGAATGGTAAAAAAAAATTTCAAATAACTTGAAAAAGGATTGCACTCTAAGATGAGATGCAAATCAAGAGAGTTGGATTTGTTTAAAAAATGGAAGCAAATATAAAGGAAAACCCAAAAGATTTTAAAAACAAATGAAATCTCATCACAAAAGTACCATCAACACTTTAAAATATCGGGGGAATGAGATTAGATGACCTAAACCATACCTACAAAAACAAGAAGTGCTTTTAATCAAATAAACAAAATGACACACAAAAGGAAATGTTTCAAAATGAATTTGAAAAATGTTGCAGCGATGACTATTGGAACAGATCCGAGAGAGATCTAGAGGGGTGGAAGAAAAGAAAGACACAAATATGGGATTTATTTGAAGGATTCCCCTTCAAAAATGGATTTTAGAGCCCTGTCGCACCCTGTTAATGACCACAAGGAAACCAAAAAGCATTGGTCGCTCCTTCTAGAGGGATATAGGGAAACCAAAAAGCATGGTCACTCCTTGTAGAGGGATGGAGGGTGACCACAAGGAACTGGTCACATAGAGTAGTGAAATTTTAGGTATGGTCGCTCCTGACAGTGGAGAAACTAGTTACCAAAAGGTTTTGGTCACTCTGTGGGCACAAATAACCCATGATCGCAATCATGCAAGTGTTAAAACTAATAGATCTGAGAAAGATCTATCAGATCTTGATCTGAAAACTTACAAATAGCCTTGAAAATTACTTACGGACGAAATGAAAACAAAAATCAAAGCTTAAAACAGGAGAGGATATTGGAAAAATAGATCAAAGAAATTGAGGTAGAAGTTGACTAAATAATAATGACTTCCCTAGTGGAGTCGTTAGTCTATTGTAGGATATTTTCACCCTGCAGGAGATAACTCCCTTTGTCTCTTCCTAGACCTAATACATAATAGAGATGTAAACACTATATTTTCCTAGATCTAATTCATACACGAAAAGAATCTACAAGTTGGCGGAATGAAAGGCTTACTCGATGCTCTGGCGATTTTCTCTACACACTCCTTATATATAAGCTTCAACAAAGATTCCCTTCACTCTTACCAACTTAGTTCTGCACACATAGAGACACATAAACCTTTCATAAGATCAAAATAATCATGTATATATTAATGATAGATCTAATAATGTATCATAACACATGAAAACATTAATTCTCCACAAGGAGATATAACAATTACATACACATCCAAGTAGAGGGAAACAAATTGTACATATTCTATTAATAAAACAAATGGATTAAACCTTACAACCAAAGAAGTTGAGGGAGTCCTTTACCAAATTAATTTCCCAAGCTCTGTAATCAAACTGCCATAATGAGTTTGCTTTTTTCTTTCCCCCCCTTTTTCCCATGAGAGACCCTCAATATATAGGATAATAGAGATAAGATCAAAGGTTAGCCTAAATAGGATCTATATGCCCAAGATAACAAGCTTCTTGAGGTCGAACCATGAAAATTTTGAGTTTTAATCTCATCTCGTCGAAACTAATCCTAATTAGGGAGTAATAGACTTGATCACACCCTGCATGCATGCATGGAGTGACTGATCACACTTTGAAAGAGGACAAGGAGTGACTAGAACTTTTTGGTCATGGGTTGTAAATGGACAACCAACGACCAGGAAAAAAGGGAGTACAAATTCAAGGGAAAAGTGGTATAATTTAGTGTTTTAGACTACTAACTCTAGATGATGCCCATCAGGTGAAAAATAACTGTATAACAAGGATATTGTTGGAATTATTGTCATCAATTTCAAAGTATTAATGATGCCATTAATTTCATATTATGGCATTAAAATACACATAGTATTTCCTATATATATATATATATATATTAAAAAAGGGGTGCATGTGAAAAAGTAAAAAGTGAAATGATGGTTTCCAACCCATGGGTTTGGGGTATTTTCCCATGGTATTAGGAATTAATTATTTAATTAAAGGACACATCCCTTCATGAAGGGTTATGAAAAAGTATAAAAGGAGAAAGCATCGAGAGAAAGTAAGTGTGTGAAAAATGGATTAGCTAAGATTGAATTGCGAAATTAGTTTCAGGTCATCTTGGAATTTTCGTGATAATGTTTTTTCTAGGATGTTTCATATCTTGAAAATTTGTAGAGACATAGGAGAGATCTTGGTGTACACTTGATACAAATTTTAGATATTTGTTCTCTATATTTTTGTAGATATTCCCTATGGAATTTAGGGTTCCAAAATGCTCATAAAATCAATTTCAAATAGGTAATCTTGGAACTTTCACTATAACTTATTTTCTGGAATGTTTCAGACCTTGAAATTTTTCAGATACTGAGGTTATCAGATATTGGTGTACATGTGGTACAAATTTCATATGTTGGTTTGCTACATTTTTGGAGATATGCCCTGTGGAATTTATGGTTCCTGAATACTCCTTAAATCAGTTTCAAATAGGTCATCTTGGCACTTTCACTATAACTTAGTTTCTAGGATGTTTCATACCTTGAAAACTTGTAGATATAGAGGTGATATATTGGTGTAAATATGGTAAAAATTTATATGTTTTTTCACTATAATTTCATAGATATTCCCCATCGAAGTTAGGGTTCATGAATGCTCTTGAAATTAGTTTCAAACAGGTCATTTTGGCATTTTCATTATAACTTCTTTTATGGGAATATTCAGATTGTCAAAATTTCAAAGAATAGAGGAGACATATAGAAGTACATAACGTAAAAATTTCATTATCATATTTACAAAATTGGATAATTGGTATTGTGTACAAGTTCATTCTTGGGAAGAGGCCCAAAACAACAAGTTTTGAGAAAGTTATGATTTGGAAATTCAAATTTTGGTCAGACCTAGTAAAGACAGAAGTAGTGTGCAGACTTGGTGAAGGTAGAAGTAGTGAGTAGCCCTGGTGAAGTCAGAAGCAATAAACCGACCTGGTTAAGGAAGAAGTAACAAGAAGACTCAATGAAGGTTGGTGCAACTCACACAAAGAGATTGGTGTATCTTGCTAAGTTTGTTCTTAGCAATGGGGATTGGTGTCTACAAATATCTGTAAGAGTAGGTTGGTTCCTATCAGGATTTGTACCAATGGGGATTGGTGTCTCCAGTAGGTTGGTTCCTACAAATATTTATAACAATAGGTTGGTGCCTACAAATAATTATAAAGAGAAGTTTTTTGGTTTTCCCGAAAGGGTTTCCACATAAATATTGTGTTCCATGTTCTGCAGTTAATAGATCTCATGTGTGATTGATTTCTTATGGTTGATGAATGATTGAAAGAGTAAAAAAATGTCTTATGTTTATTCACCCCCCCCCCGTTCGTATAAGTGTGTTCTCAACAAATAACTTGTCAGAGAACCAATTGACTAACTTGAGTGAAAAAATCCAAAAAGGAAGCTACAAACTCATGTAGAATGCCACCATCATTCACCAACATTTTACTCTAACTTTATAATCACTAATTTAACATATGGTTACAATGTAGTGAAGAGATTTTAAATCACTAAATATATGGTTGCATAATATAGAAAAGATTGTAAATATAACACTTTTATATATCCAATAGATCTTTTCCATGCATAACCCTTCAATAAAAACATGAATAAACCTCTTGCTATTAAGAATAGTGGCAATTCTTATGTTTTTAAAAATTTCTTCATATTATTTATCATGCAACATAATGGATATAGGAGTATCTCTTGAGTTTCATTTCCATCTTTGGATTGATGGAGGAATATCAAGAACACATTGATTATTAGTAATATCCAATGGAACTTTGTGGAGTTTCATCAATTTGACCTACACATGAAGAACTTTTCAATTTATGGAGTAGGAAAGGAGTTTTTCAAGATTCTTTGGATGTTGTAATGGAAACTTTAGGGATTAACTAGGGATCTAATGAAAAGGATATTTTTCCAAAAGATAAAGGGTCAAGGATTTCAACACTAGAATAATCACTATCTAGGCATGTTATTGCATGCCATGGGGACCCTGCATTAGCAAATTTGGGAGAATCCCAAACTATTGGAAATAGGATTTTGGGGATCTCTATAGATTTTTTTAGAGGAGACTTTATTAATAGAAATATGAGGAGTAACGATGATAATATTGTCTCATGCAAAGGGGGTACTACAAGGCTCAATCTCTATAAGGACATGACCTCACAGAAGGTAAATACAAACCCTGAGGCATGCGTTGCAAGCGTAAATAATGGTTTCTATACACAACAAGTTCTGAAGTTTTTTGTAAACAATTTTCAAAAAATGTTGTGTAGACAAGACTTCTAAAGGTTGTCAATAAGGTAGTCGAAGGTGGTATCAAAGGGGTTTCACAAAATTGTAGGATGTCAATCTCATTGAAGGATCCTAAAGGAGAAGAGAGGGTTGAAGGTAGGGTTAAACCATAGGTTTTCTCAATAAATATGAAGAATAGGTGTGTAAAATGGAGGAAGGACGAGGTCAAGTTGGTGCTTTGGGAATACATAGCTATGGTTTCAAATCCTCAATATGCATGAGTGAGTGATGATCATTTTCTTTTTGGGTCATGTAATTTATGAGAAAACACTAAGCGAATGGATTAACTAGGTATCTAGGGAGAAACAACTAGGATATAAGCCATTCTTTTACATTATGGCCCATGGTTGGCTTTCTTTTATCTTTTGATTTAGAAAGGACATGGAGAAAATAAAGAAGGGGAAGTGATTTTGGAGACCTACAATTCTCTCTGCTAAAATTCAGTTACCCTAATTTGACCCATGAATAGAAAAGACATTTGTAGAACCAATTTAGGTAAAACTCCTCTCCTTACCCTTGGAATTCTGGTATGATCTAGTGTTGAGTGAAATCAAGAATAGTATTGGAGGTTTATTTGGCTATGCTGAAAACATTAGGTCTCTATTGATGTGATCTATAGCTAGGACATTGGTGAAGATGTATTTCAAGGAGGGTCTTCTCATATTATGGAGATAGAAGTTGGTAATAGAAAACATATTCAAACTCTATATTGCATAAGAATGTCAATTTAGTGTAGATATTGTCATTATTATGGTCATATAAAAGTGCATTCCCCTTGTTAATATCAAATGGAAACTGAAGGAAAACTCAATATAGTTATACAACAAATTCAATTCATATGTGAAAATGGGAGTGGATAAAGTAGATGGGGAAGGGAAAGTACTTTAGAAGAGCTCAGAAATTCCAAAATAATAGATGTTGGGAATGAGGCATGAGACCTAATGACATGAAAATGTAGTCAATAAGGGAGAAGAACCAAATATTAGTGGTATGGATATCTCACAAGCCAATTAGGTGGATATTCCATTGTCATCCTTTCCAAAATCACATTTGGGTCTAGAAGCAATGGTAAAGGTCAGTGTCTCCACAAAAATTGGTAATTTTATCCATAAACCCAACTCCTCATGTTGTAATTTGTCATATTTGTTGGAGGATTTTCCCCATTCTTCTTCTAGGAAAGATATTTTTCCAATCCCTAGTGATACTATCCATTAGATTATGTTAGGAAATGAATGCATCCTACCCTCAAGCTCAAACTTAACACCTTGTCTAGGTTCTAACTATGGTGTTGTAAAAATATCTTTAGGTCATCTATGTTATCCTCTGTGTAGCTTTGATGTTTTAAATCACCCTATGTGAAATGATCCAAATCTAAAGGCACAAAGGGAAACATGGAGACCAACCTTGGACAAGTGCCAACTATTCATAGTCTGAACATTAATGGAGAGTTCTAAAAAAATCTAGATCATATTATACACTATGTCAGGCTGCTAAATTGAAGATTTAAATGACCTGAAACACTAAATTGTCAAACCAGGGTTGGTAAACTTCGAGCTG
>SNQJ01S0002785.1:117965-135214 GCA_010110895.2 Picea sitchensis | reverse complement strand
GGGGGGGGGGGGATCATTTTATTTTTAAAAATGGCTTTGTTCCTTTCCAACCATATTTTCCAACATACAAATTTAATGGATGACTTCCAGACACGATGAAAGGCCGGTTTGTTTGAAAAGGACCCCTTATAGACTTTGCTCTATTTACCAATCATAGCTCTGGACATTGAAGGGCATGCAATATTATGCATTAATTATGAGTATACCAGATGCAATACTTGTTTGGAGAAAATACAATCCAGGAAGAGATGCGATGATGATTTAAGGTCTTGTCTGCATAGTGCACATATAAACAATCCCAAAATACCTCTTTTGAGAAAATTTTCTCCTGTGAGCAACTTATTGTGTGATAATTTCCATCCAAAAATATTAACCTTTTGGAGCCCGTCTATATTCCATATCTCATTCCATATGTTGGAATTTTCTGGAAGTTGGGTTTGCTTAATTAGGAGATTATATCCTTCCTTTATTGAATAACCATAAGAGCCCCAACCCCTATTGTTCTGTTGTTGAAGATGAATAGGGGCCGACCCATTAATAAGCAAGAGAAATGAATGAGAAGCTTGAGTGAGATTAAGAGGGACTTCTCTTAAGTTCCACCCCTTCCAAGATCCATTACTATGCCATTTTGAGATGTCAAAAAGGGAAATTTTGCCCTAATTTGTTAGCCAGGTCCGAATAGTATCCATGAAAGAGATGTCTTTTAAGAACTTGGAGGAAGAAAAGCGGTCCTCCCAAAGATTAATTTCCCTTCCATTCCCCGGACTCCAGGAAAGATGACCCCGCAGGATAGGAAGAGAGGATCGTATTAGTTTCCAGAGTAGGAGAACCTGATTGATGATCAGGGTCTATGTCCAAGCATATGCTTCGATTTCTTGAAAGATATTTGCAACAAATTACTTTATTTCACCAATCATTGCCATAAGTTATCAATCTCCAGAGAAGTTTTTCCCCTAATGCAATATTTATATTTTCAGGGTCCCAGACTCCTAACCCACAGTGTTTTTTAGGTGCACAAAATGTATTCCAATTGACCATGTGAAATTTTTTTCTCATTATATTTTCCCCCTTGCCAGAGGAATTTGCGGATTATCTGAACCATTTCCTTTTTTATACCCATTGGAGCTAATAGAGCTGAGAATTGGAAGATGGGGAAAGAAGATAAGACTGATTTCACCAAAACCAAATGGCCTTCCAGGTTCAACCATATTTCTCCCCAAAATTCGAATTGGTCTTTTATCTTCTGTAGAATGACATTCCACGCCTCCCCTGGGAGAGCTTTCAGGCTAATTTGAGTGCTTAAGTATTTGAATAATTTCCAATCCACTAAGAAAGGAAATTGCAACAGACTGGCAATTCTCGATAGAGTGCTTGATTTTATATTCCATGCATATATTTGGCTCTTGTATTTGTTTATAATTCCTCCCGAGGCTTCACCATACTGGTCCAAAACCAATTTAAATCGTCTGGCCATAATTTGAGAAGCACCCCCTAGAAGTAGGGTGTCATCGCAAATTGAGAATGAATTATTCTCCTGAATCCACTTGCAATATTCAATCCTGGGATGGAGCTTGTTCTTCTTTCATGTTCTAATATTCTATTTAGAGATTCTGCCATTAGTACATACAACATAGGAGAAATCGGGCATCCATGTCTTAAACCTCTAGATACTTTTAAAAAGGGGACATGCCTACCATTTATTAAAGGATCTATCCATGGAGTGGAGATGCAGGCTCTGATCCAAAAGATAAAAGATTGATCAAATCCAAAAAAAATTAAAACTTCAATAAGGAAACTATGCTTTACTCAATTAAATGCATTTTCCATATCTATTTTAATAACCATACCTTTTTCTCCATTTTTGAAACTAGCGTGGATCACCTCCTGGACCAGAGTTATATTGTCCCAAATCTTCCTTTTTTCAAAAAAGCCTCCTTGATTTGGGAGAATGAGGCAGGGTAATATCGACTTCAATCTGTTTGCAATGACTTTTTCCAAGAGTTTGTATGAAACATTTCAGAGAGATATGGGGTGGAACCTGTCAAAGGAAGAGGCATTTTTTTCCTTGGGGATCAAGGCTAGGAAAGATGAGTTGGTGGCACCACCCATCCTAAAATATTTTTGAACATATATAATGATTCGAATGAAGTCAGTGTTAATAATTGTCCAACATATATAGGTGGAGATCTCTCTGCGCTCATGTTGATGTGTTTCCGCTTTGTTGGGGATTTTCTTTCTTTTGTCTCACTGTCGTTGCTCCTGTTCTTTTTCTTCTGGTTGATCTACCTTTGACTTGGGACAATTTTTTGCGAAGTCACCGTATTCATGGCATGCTTTGCACTTGAATGGAAGTTGTTCATAGTCCACTATCTAGATGTAGGACCAGTTATCCAGGGTGAACTGGATGGCCTATGGTAATCCTTTTTCCAGATCTACTTCTACACATAGGGGAGCACAAGCTTGAAGGCCTTCTCATGGTTCGGCTCAATCAATGGATCTACATAGTGCGTTCCCAATATTTTTCAGGGTCTCGTCATTCCAACAGTGTAGGGGAAGAAAGGGCAAATGGACCCACACTGGAACTACTAATGGGATGTCATTTTCTGGACTAAAATCTAGAGTCCATTTGTTTAGGTACATTCCCCTTGAGCCCATGAAATAGGGGCCATTTCTAAAGATCATATTTCTATCAACATTATTTTCAAAGAAAAAGACAGAGAACCCCTTGCCACAAAATGCAAAGGACATTTACCCTTGAATCATTTTCTTCCAGTTTTGATCCAACCATTGTGTCATTGCTCTTGGAGAAGGCCACAACCCCATAAACTATCTGATCAACTCGTTCTCAGCTAATTGGAAGGAAAACGAGCAAGAGGTGGAAGGGTGCACTGAAACTTTTGAGATCTCATCGATCTTCTTCACAAAACGAAACAGAAGGGGAAATTTCACTTTTTTTTATACGAGACAAGTAGAAATTAAAAGATTGCAATATCAGAGAGAGCGAAAAGGGCAGGGTCTCCTCCCCCAAACCAGAGGCCATGATGCTCAATACATATTACTTATTACTTACAAGAAAATCATATATCACAAATTAATTTTGCAACAATAAAACTATCAAAATTTCACATAAACTTACTTCATGTGTTTTATTTCTTTGAAACGATTGGATTCTCGAAAAAAAAAATCAAAATATCAAATTATCCAAACTTTAACGCCAAATTCCAACAAAGAGAGAATACGACTACAAGATCACGTGCAATAATATATTCCTAATAATAATATCGTCCAATAATAACATTCTTCACACTTTTACGTGATTGGCCAAACACTTACATTTAAGTTTACGTGTCAATATGGGTCAACAAACCAAGATTGCGTGGAATATAGACAAAGGTTTAGCATTGTATAACCACAAATAGACATCACTTTATACTACTTTCTATCATTCTCGTTTCTCTTCCATGGAGTGGAATATAGACACTTTAATACTTTCTATCATTCTCGTCGTTCTTCCGTGGAATATAGAAACTTTACTACTTTCTATCATTCTCGCCTCTCTTCCGTGGAATATAGACGAAGTTTAGCAGTGTATAACCACAAACCGACATCACTTTAAAGATGACAATGTTGTTTACGAAAAACACCAATTTCTATCACTAATATTTTCATCGTTAACGGTCAAAATATAACAAAAATGGGGTTAGCTCAATCAATTGTCATCGAGATTGTTGGTCATTTGTCTAGTTCTGTGTCAAAAGGTGTCAAGTACCTTATATTTGAGCCATAGAGGTTAGCTGAACCAGTAATCACCAATGTTGTTAATTATTTGGCTAGTTTTACATTAAAAGGTGCCTAGGTTAGACACACTACTATATGTCAACATGTTTAAAATGAATGTCATTCATGAATGTCCAAAAGCATCCTTTGGGTTTCCCCACAAAGTTTTCCTTGAGAAAAAAAAATCATATTTTATGTCAAATTCATACATATGCACAAAAAAATCATACCAATACTACTCTCATTAATTAAAACACAACCCAATGTCAACCACCACTGCAAAAAAAAATGTAAATGATTCACTTACGAAACATTAATGTTTATCTCAAGTCAGAGTGAATCATTAATGTGTAATGTAAGTTATAAATGAAATGGCGATGTTTCCGAGAAAAACTGCTGAGCCAAATTAGGTTGATAACAAGTTTTCTTAAGGAGATTGTGAAATACAAAAATATATTGGATTTATATTGCATTGCAACAAGTATGGAATTCGACACTCAAAGATCTTCCAAATCATGCAATGAGCTAACACTATCCTAGGAAAAGAAATTGCGTAAAATTTTACCATTCAAAATCATTGTTTCTAATAAAGGTTTTATTTAATATCTACCTTTTGTTCTCAAATCTAATGATTATAGATTTAGAGACTATCTATGGTTATCATTTGAAAGTAGAAAAAAGAATAAAAGCTTGGTCTAACATATTGATTTCAAGAGGGGTAGATTGACTTTAGTAAAATATATATACTTGATTCCATACTACTGTATCGGTACTGTTTATCTTACATTTCAGTTGGTATACTGAAAAAGATAAGAACAAAATGTTTTATTTTTTTATAGGTAGATAAAAATGGACAAGAATGTATTGCTTTGGTAAAATGGGATCATCATGTTGATGTTTCAACGTCGGGCATATATTCTCCTAGATTGGTCATGTTGATTTTTTTTTTTTTATAAAAATTGGAAAATTTGAATTATAAAAAATGGTGCAGTTAAAACCACTAAGAGGTTACAAATTCTTTCAAAATTTGGGCCAATCCGAGGCCTCAATTGATCCACTCCTACAAGCTACGAATAACTGTTTCAAATACTCAAATGACAACTTCAGATATAACAACTTTACTGAATACACTTGGAAAAAGACTCCGAGAATAAGAGTGAAGAGAGACTGCATCTAAATTATCTTGTTGGGGAAGAGCTTTCCTTTTTAGTTGACTTGCGAGCCTAATTTCGTGTGACCATTGGCTTTGAGGGTACATGTGTTTTCTTCTTCTTTCCAACTTCCATTCAGTCTTCATTTGCCGATGTTGGGGCATTTGACATGCCTATGATTCTTGGATTGTCTTGATGTGAAACTTCCTGCTTTTCCTGAGCTGGACTCTCAACTACCTTACCTTGAACTACTAATGCTTCAGCTTCGATAGCCTCATCTGCCCAACTTTCCAGAGGGATGAAGTTGGGGTGAGCCTGCCTAACTTTTCCTGAATCTGGAGAATCCAAAGCCTCTTTGTTCGTGAGATTCCGAGGTGTTTCTTGTTATAATTCGAGATGCTTGATAATCTCTGGTGTGACATTGAGATCCTCTATTTCATATTTTGAGCCATTCAAAGCAGAGTTTAGAACTGGAGAGACCCCAATGGAGGGAGCGAAGCTAGCTTGAGCCTCTTTGGTCCCCACCATGGGAGGGCCATCAATTGAAGAAACATCCTTGGAAACAAGTTGATGATCAATGTGGGATCCAACCCACTAGGTTGGTTTTCGTTGTTTTCGAGATTTCTTAGGGGCCCTGGGAGAATGGGCTGCCAAGTGTCCCATGGAATAACAAGCTCGACACCGTAAATAATTTTTTTCATAATCCAACTTTTGAGTCCACGAGTAATTATCCCCCATCAAATTTATTTCGGTTGGAAACCCTTTGCTGAAATCTATTTCTACACAGATCCAAGCATACATGTAGATGTTGTATTTTTCTATTTTAGGGCATTTGAAATGGAACCTTCCTTTAAAGCATTATTGATGGAACAAAGAGAGGATAAGCCCCAAATATGCAGGGGCAAGTTTGGGAGCCTAACCCAAATAGAGGCTGAAGATAATGAATCATTCGAAGGATCAAAAGAAGGAGACTAGGGATTCATGCATAAACCAAAACTATCGCAGAACCAGGGGCTGAGGATAAAGATCAAATCTCTATCTTCTTGAAGATAAAACTCAGCACTGAAAAAACCTTGAGCATAGGGGTGAATGAAGACACCACCGTTCAAATCTGGCAACCAAGATCTCGAAATCCAATCGTGAAGATCAATAAGACGAGGTCTGAGGCCATTAAAACGATAGATGAGTGTCGTGGAGTTGAGATGAGCTAATTTGGAAATAATGTCCTTCCTCAAAGAGATGGTAGGTGTCGTGGCCTCATGTACCAAACAAGACGAAGGGTTTAAATTCCTCTTGACAACATTACAGAATGAGCTGCTATGGTAGACATAAGAGGTAGAGGGAGATCCCTTGGAAAGACTTCCCGACGACCCACTAGAGCGATCAGACAAGGCAGATCTGAGGCCTGGAGCAGAGGAACTAAGGCAAGGAGCACCGACGGGAGACGAAGCCTCCATTATTGAAGAAGAACCTGCAATCGAACCCCGCACACGCAGGGAAACCACGAACAAGAGGAGTGGCTAGGGCTAAACCTTGGCCGCTGAAACCACTGCGTCGGATGGGCGCTGCACGCACCTGCATGACGCCGCTATCGACAAGAGACCTTTTTTAAAGTTGAAGGACACGGGGGTGGGATTTGATCGACTTATGTGTGCATGGGTCACGATACCATTTAATATAGTATCTCTAGGTGCAACCACACATTCGACCACTACCTCAAGGTGCCCCGATGGCTCCAGGTAAAGCCCTCACGGGAATTGAACCTTGCCTAATGGTGAAAAAATCATTGCTTTCCACCATTGGATCCAACCCCTTTGGGAAGATTGCTCATGATGATTTGACCAAGGGAGGATGATACGTTTACTCACGAGGCCACATATGTTTCTTATAATCATGAAACTTATAATTTTTTGATGATTTTTAAGAAAGAAACACATAAGTTTTCTTTAAAACTACATATAGTTAGGTTTATTTAAAGCTATAACATATAGTTATTTTCTCTAAAGCTAGATATAGTTATTCAAATTCAAGATGTGTGATTTTCAACTTGAGATCTCACTATATTCAATAAACAATTTATGAAAATCAACTAAAAACAAAGGGAGATGGAATGTTATTGTTGCAAAAAAATGGGTCACACAACTTGGAACTATAGATTTCTAGTCAATGACGTTCTCAAGGGAAAAGTCAAAGATAGACTATATGTAGCTAATGTAGCCATTGTTGAAGATCCGAGTGTTGACAATGGTGATGATCTTACTAAAAAAGGGGCATTTTACACATTTTAAGAAGCCATCACTTTGAAGAAAGGAAGGGATCTGGTGTAGATATAGCTCAACATGGATGGTTACCCATATAGTTCGGGATTTTGTGGATCTTGAGAATTATACCTCATTAGAATTTTGAGACATGCATGTGGATTGTTGTCCAATAATGTGGTTATGAGACATGCATGTGGATTGCACTCTAGTAATTTAAATCTAGAGATTCATAATTTGGAAATTGAGAATAGTGGAATCCAAGAACTCGGGAATTCAACTTGGGAACTACACCTTTAAGACAGTTATGAGACATCTTGATGGAGCTCTACTTGGTCCAAGAACCATTTTCAAAGAAGAAGTCTATGAAGAATGTCTGGTTTTGATGCTATGGTTTTCAGTCAATGTATTTTTATCTCCAATTAGTATGTTTTGCTTTCAATATCTTAATCTTTAATAGGGGTATTACAATCTTACTGTGTAGTAAAGTCACTTTATGAATTTAGAATATGTTAATGTTGAATTTTAGTGTAAAGTGCTATATCCCACATTCATCAATGGAAATGATTTAATTAGTGAACAATGATATATGAGGTAAACTCTATTTTAATAAATGTGTTAGTTATTCATATGGGTTAGTTCAAGTGGTTTGTCCTTACAAAATCTTAAACCAAGATATCTACAATATGAAGAATGAAGGTAGTATCCTCCCGATCAATGTCGTTGATTATGTAATATCATATATCTCCATATACAACCAAATAGTAAACTTTGATCTTTTAGAATGTAATATCATATATCTCCATATACAACCAAATAGTAAACTTTGATCTTTTAGATGGTTGTGAACCTGACTCTAATCATAGACCTCTAACCCTAACTCTTAACATTTCCATGCACATAAAATCTATTGAAGAGCACTCTAAGAATCAAAGGCACTTACTTTTTGACAAATAAAAATTCGATCTTTTCTTAAAAGACTTAAGCAATGTTTTAAAACTCATATTGTATTAGAACAGTATTGAAGCCAACTATCATAATTTTACAACAACCATCTCTACTTCCATTAACAAATTCTCTATTGAGGTGCTACGTAAAAAGAAAAACAATACAACTAACCCTTGGTACGACAATGAATGTAAAATTGCAAGAAAATCCATTAGGGATGCTTTCAATGCATCTTTAAAATATGATAAGATAAATAGATACAAAACCTTAATTATACATGAAAAAAAAGACTATATAAATAGAAAGAAAGATAAGCTTTTGCCCCTAGTTAAGATATATCCTAAGAAATTCTTGAGGCAAATTCTAACTCGTAAAACTAAAGAAAATAATAGGATTCCCTTGAAGGATTGAAATTTCTACCTTAAAAATCTATACGAATCCCCTAATGTCATGACATGCCAAACAACTCTACAAAGGATGAAGCGTTTTATATAGAAGACATTAAGTTTGGGGTTAAGCGACTCTCAAAAGGAAAAGCTAAGGGAATATAAGGTTACCAAGCTGAAATATTAAAATTTGGAGGACCTATCCTCATCCCTCATATACATAAGCTCTTCAATTTAGCTATCCAATAAGGCTTCCCAAAACCTTGGACTCAAAGCCTCATTGTACCTATTTTTAAAAGAGGGGATAAAAGCAATCCCTCTGATTATAGGACCATTATTATTAGCCCCATTTTAGCTAATCTACACAAAAGCATTTTGGAAAAGAAGATCAGTACATGACTAGAAATCCATGGAAAAAGAGCTAGAGGCCAAGATCAGTTTAGGGGCTAACATTCCACTATGGATCTCCTTGTTACATTTATGATCATTGCAGAGGAGTGTCGTAATGATAAAACTGATCTCCTTTGTTGTTTCACTGATTTTAGAAAATCTTTTCACATTGTTCTTGGGACTAACCTCTGAAATAAGTTAGAAGAGACTAAATTCCCTTTCAAGTTAAAAGTTGTTGCAATAAGGCTATATGAGAAATTTATTGCCAAGTTTAGGAACATTGAGAGTTGGTCAGAAGAAATTAACTGTAATATAGGAGTCAAGGAAGGTTGTCCCCTATCCCCTACCATTTTTGGCATCTATATTGATAAGTTAGAAGATATTTTGGAGGACGCATGATGTGTTGGCCCGACTATCATTAGTATAGTCATCATTCTCCTTATTTATCCTGACGATATTTTTCTTAAGGTGAAGAGTCCCTGTGACCTAGGTAAGCAACTAATAATCCTCAAGGAATTCTACTCTAGCATGGGCATGACTGTGAACACTAACAAAACAAAGGTTATGATAATTAAATCCAAAAGGATCACCTACGATACTTTTGTTTACGACAACAATAGCTTGGAGGAAGTTCCTTCATACAAATATCTTAGAATAGATATCCACCACAAGCTCAATTTGAACTATAGTGTTGAAAAAAGGATAAATGGAGGGTGGAAAGATTATTATGTTCTTGAAAACACATGTAAATATGTGGACCTTTTTCTTTGGGATAAAGAAAATTTCCTCTTTCACACTCTCGTCACTCTGGTTATCTTATATGGATGTGAAGTTTGGGGTTGCAATATATCTAGAGATTCATCGAGAAAGATAGAACATATCCAATTTTTTTTTATCACTTATAATCTCAAAATTAAGGACAATAAACCCTATCCTATCCTCCTCATAGACGTAAGTATTTCCCCCATTGAGAGAATTGCTATGATTATATTCCTAACTTACAAGAACAAGATAAACAACATGGATGACAAGAGGCTCCCCAAAATTGCTTCAAACTCTAGCCAAAACCACTAGAAGCTCAAGCGGGGATGTCTTAAAGATGTCAAATCTTGGCTATATCATTGGGGAATAAAAGAAGAAGCCATCATGCGTAATACCGATAATATTAAAAATAATATCACTTCTAAATTTAAGGAGAATATGTGGTGTGATAAAGAATTAGTGGATAAAAGGAAATTAAGATACTACAAGGAGGAGGTCAACCCTAATTTAAAAGATCAAAAACACCTCTCAGTTTTGAGAAGTGCAAAGAAGAAAATCAACATTGTAGAAATAAGAACCTTGTACAAACTCTCACAAGCTACATCATGAAACTAGGCGTTGGACAATTCTCAAAACACCGTGGGATGAAAGAATATGTCATCTTTGTGACACTAATAGAGTAGAAGATGAAAAAAACTTCCTGTTATATTTCCTTGCCTATACTCATATTAGATCCCAACTGAAAATTATTTGCCACAATATAGACCTTCTTAACCTCCTAATTCATCAAAATTATGGTGATCTTGGAATGCTTCTCAATGTTTTTTTAGCACAGAAATACAATTTTAAAGAAATCGAAGTAATATCTTACCTTCTTAAATTCCAATAGACCAATTGGTCTCAGTGGACATTAATCATCATTATCATCATCATATATTCCAAAAATATATATAAGAAATTAAAAATTTACACTTGAATTTAAAAAGACACAATAATAAATACATTAAAAAACCTACAATTAAAACCTTAATCTTACATTGTTAATCATATAGACTTGTTAGAAATAATGATAAAGTCAATATCCTTACACCTTACATTGTTTTTTTTGTAAGCTAGAAAGGATTTGTATTAAACTAGGATTTGTATTAAACTATAACAAAGAGATTTACATGAGGTAACATTGTTGGTCTACTGCTTAGGAAATTGGACCAACTGCAAAAAATAGGCTCTTAATCGATATGGTCCTTTGCAAAGTGTCTATAAAGGATGTATACAAATAAAGCTTATTTAGGTATCTAATGCTAGATTTAGGAGGAGCTACATTCAAGCTATTTCTATGATAATAAGCCAAAATGACAGGAAGCTTGTACGTGCAGTTATTCATTCAGAAGGAATATGGACCGGGATGTTGGGTGAATGCCAAGGAGAATGCTCATTCGAGGGGTTGAATTAAGCTTTGGCAAGAGCATAACATCTTGCAAAGACAAGGATTTCATCTTTAGGTCGCCAACTGTTGTCTAGGACTTCCAACTCTCAAGATATTCCCTCATTAGCTAGTTTATATGCTACTTTATTAGCAGTTCTTCTTAAATGTGAGGGAATACTGATCGAGATTCAAGAAATGACATGTTTTAGGTTCTCCAAACCACCTTCCAACCTCCAACTCTAGGATATTTTTCTCATAGACAACCCCTGCTGGAGCTCTTTTAACATGATAACAATGAACTGAGATTCTCCTTCAGCCACAACTTTAGAGAAACCTTTGCTTGCTTCTATAATAAGTATGAATTATAAAGTATATAACTTGATTGCATTATTTCTCTCAATTCCTAAATAATCTACATAGATTCGTATTATTTCTCCTTTTTTGTTCCTGAACACTCCTCCAAAGCCTCCAGGAATAGGATTTCCCTTTGAGGCCCCATCAAAATTCATTTTTATGAATCCTTATGGAGGAGATGCCCATTTTTCAGGGATGTTCCATCTAGGGCTCTTAGCAAGTTGGAGTGGATAGGATTTACATGGGTTGATTTCTAGAGCCTTCAATATATTGACCTCATTTTCATTGCACAACCAATTTTCCTCATTCCAGGGTGTAATTGACATGGTTTCCTATATGTTGTGTTGGATTCTTTGGTAGACCTGATCTACTCCCATTTGTTCATTCCTGGAGATTTTTCGATTTCTCTCTTTCCATATTTCCCAAGTTAGAAAGCCTAACATAAGTTGCCACCCCTAATTTAGGATAGGATTAGAATAAATGTTTTCTTTCCATTGCTCCATGGTTTCCCTAATACTTTCTTTAATCCGATCCATTTTCCTTAAGATGATTGATCCCTTGTCCCAAAGGGAGGAGGAAAATGAACAACTGTTGAGAAGATGATCAACCATTTATTCCCTCGCTTGATAGAGATGGAAGAATGACAATCCTTGGAATCCCCTTTTGATAAGGTTGTCTCATGTTAGAATTTTTCCCCTGACCAATAGCCAGAGAAACACAAAGATATTTGGCCAAATTTTTTGCTTCCATATTGGCTACTGGATATTTTGTTTGGGAAGATTCTCATGCCCAACTACTAGTCAATAGGCCTCCTTGAGGTTGAATCTTCCTCCAAGTTGGTATACCCACTTGATTTTGTCCAAGTCCTCGATAGCTTTTATTCTTCTGCTTGTCTTACACCTTACATTGTTAATCAAATATAATTATTAAAAATAATATCCTTACATTGATAATCAAATAGACTTTAGAAATAATACCCTTACATTGTTAATCAAATAGACTTGTTAAAAATAATGATGTAGGTGAATATCCTTATACTATTTTACATTTATAAAAATGTATGTCATGTTGAAATGTAAGTACTTTTATGGTTGGAGGATTTAAAGACTTATTTACACATTTATTGAATTTAAAATAATAATAATAAATACATTAAAAATCTACAATTAAATTCTTAACCTTACATTGTTAATCAAATACACTTATTAGAAATAATGATAAAGTCAATATCCTTACACCTTTACATTGTTAATTTGTTAATTAAATAGACTTCTTATAAATAATATCCCTACATGGTTAATCAAATAGACTTTAGAAGTAATACCCTTACATTGTTAATTAAATAGACTTGTTAAAAATAAGGATGGACTTTAGAAGTAATACCCTTACATTGTTAATCAAATAAACTTGTTAAAAATAACGATGTAGGTGAATATCATTATGTTGATGCTTTGGTAGCATCGAGAGGCATTCCCACTTGTGGAGTGTGGTGAGAATACCTTCCTCGCTAATAGGGAGTGTTGATTTTGTATCTTCAGACAGGTATTCTCACATGACCCTAGGTGTTGGGTATGTGGGAATCATCGTGGGCACCACATCACACTTTCCGTTCGGTGAAAAACCCCTTGGATTTGAATGGGGGCTTCATGGGTTTGGTGATGGGCTTTGTGGGATTGTGTTGGGGATTCACACCCACAAGGAAATCCTAATTTGATGTTGACTTGTTGAGGGGCTTCTATGGTGACCCCTAATGATTGTATATAAAGGAGAGAGGTCATTGTGACATTTCAATATATCATGTAGAGTATGTGGAGACATGATGGAGATAGAATAAGTGAGTATGCACTTGTGATAATAGGATTGGGAATCTCATCAAAGGGAAAGTCTGCAAGGTGGAAAATATGACCTAGAAGAGAGAGGTGAACAAGGTCGCACGTGTGGAGCGAAATTTTTGCACCATACGCGATTTGTAGGAGGACGAAGTGCGTATATACGCGGGTTGCAGAAGGACAAATCATGTATAGGTTATACGTAGTTTGCAGAAGAGAAAAAAATGTATGTTCATGGGTTTCCAGTAAGGTGAATCACATATATGGTTTTTTGGGAAGGTACAGATCCGTACAACTGACAGGTGGCATCAACATTTCGTATAGGTGGTCTACAACAGATTCATGGGCAGAAGAGATTTCCATATTATTGTTGAGGTTTGAATTGATTTTTATTGGAGAACAAGGTTGTTCTCAATTTTGGTGACCTTGGAGGACAAGGTTGTCCTCAAATTTGGTGATATTGTATTGGCTCAGAGGGTTGTTTTTTCCCTCAGGATTTCTAATGATAACAAGATTACAAAACTGAAATTGTGTCTCATGTGTATTGATGATTCATATATGATATTTGTGTTTTCGCTGCATATGTTTTTCATTCAATAATTTTTAGTGTAGCATTGTTCAGTGATAACAGCTAGGGTGTTACTATTGGTTCACTAGGAAGCAATTTCTCAGATCTGAAAATTAGTCACATAGAGTTGCATGTGAAAATTGACATGGTATCAGAGCTTGGGATCTAAAGAGAAGGGGATCATCTTTGAGACACATTTTCGGATGCAACACTAGAGGAGTGTTGTTCTTGTTCTTGTTCCATGCAGGTCACAGGTGATAGCTCTAAAAGGGAGCTATAGTGACGCTTGCAACGTAGTGATGTGGCAGGTTGGGAGTTCTAGTGGATTGACAGAGAGCCCAGATCACGACAGTATGTTGTGTGGCATATTTCCAACCTTGTGGATGGAATTTCAGTGACTTGTCATGGTGAGTTACGATGGGTGCAACTCAGGTTCTTTGGCACAGACGAGATGGATTCAAATGTTTGGAAGATTGATGAGACACAATCTTCATCAATATGGAGAGTTTCACATTGTCGAGGTATGACAATGTATGTGGTATTTAACCCAGGAGGATGAGGACATTTTCATAGATGAGTTGCGGAGGTCTAGAGTGGACTAGACCGAGTGTCCATTCACAACTCAGGACTATTCAGATGAGGACATAGGATCAATGGTAGCATGTGCAGACACATATATTTTTTTGGTGACTTGGATGATGGACTTGGGTAGAATTTCATTGGATGGTTGTGACTTGGGGAAGCATGATGCTTTCCTTGTAGGATTGCACGGTTCTTATCCAGTGAGAGCCACTGACACATGAAAGGGGAACAAGATTTGTTCGCGAGTTTCACAATGTCTGACTCAAGTGCGTATGAGGAGTTTGGTAGGAGGACAATCCATGTAGTATAGGTATATGGAGTAGTGGTATTCTAGATGGAGTCATGGGGTGTGTTGCAAGTGGAAAATGTGATCCTTCTCCTTTACCCTTTTGAGATACTTTACAATATGATCACATGCAGATGATCACAGAGAGGGATCAGAAGAGTCCCAATTGCTTCTTATGAGATTTTTAAATTCATCCCCCAAGAGCCACTCGAGATTGTATTTGAAGGGAATCCCAGGTTTTTATCAAGGAAGATCCAATTCTAGCAAGATTGGAAAGTGATCAAAAAACCTAATGTCGCAGACCCACAAGTGAGCCCTCTATACAAAATGAAGGAGATCCTCATGTATCAGAAACCTATCCAGTGTTTCTGCGATCTTGTTTTCACCTGCTCTATTATTTGTCCATGTTGGCTTGGCCTCCAATGGCTTGAAATCAATCATGTGAGCTTCCTCCAACCAATTAAGAAAAAAACCAACTAGATTGTCTGGCTGAGCATTCTTACCCAAAATATATGAGTGGTGCACTATAAATTTCAAATTCCCCCAAGTCTTAATTTTTTGACTTGCATACCTGAAGTTGTAGAAGGCAGTCCCAAAATGGTTTCCTTTCAGCATACGAACCATATATATTCAGGAAGGTGACAGGGATCCCCAAGCTTTGGATGAAAAAATATGTATAGATAACATACACAACAGAGAAAGAGTTGGTAAGGGACATTGAACAATTCCATCCCATGATAATCCTCCTTGAAAAACCATCATAATTCACTGACAAAAAAATCCAAACTTCAACAACCTTGACAAGGCCGAGACTAGTAGAGCACCCTCCCCCATTGTTTCTTGGAGCAAGATAATGCTTTGCTTTTTCAGCACTAATAACCTCTTTAGGGCCAATTTTTTGGCTTCGCCCCCCAGCCCCCGCATATTCAGAGAGAGGACTTTCATTGGGAGACAAAGGAAGGGGCTTGGCCTCCTCTAAGGGGTCCAGTAATGGAATTTTTTCTTCCTTGGTTTATTTCTCTTAGAGCACGCTCCTGGGATAATCTTAAGGATGATTTTCTTCCCATCGACAAACCCCCCGAGTCATTTATTACATCTAATCCTAAGCCACCCAAGAGGATGAAATTTGAAACTGGTCCTCCCATAGGGTGCAAATTATAGGGCCCCCCTCCTTTAGAATAACTTTCCAGGGAGGTCGATGAGCCTTCAGATCTGATTGATGATGAAGGGTGGCATGTCTCCGAATGGTCATTAAGGATTTTAAAGGATTTGGGATCATCAATGATGGGAGGTGGAGGAGAGGCCTTCGACAAAGGAGAACCCATCCCCGACAGACAGGCATAAAGGGATAACCCTCCATTAATCACCATATTAGAATTCAAAACAGGAAACAAGGGTTTAGGAGATGGGGTTTAACCCGATGGATCGTGATCGTCGGTCCCATCACCAGGGGTACTAGTTGGTAATTGTTTTGCAGAAGGAGAGAAAGAACCACAATAACCAGAGAAAGGTGTTGAGTTGTCCCTCGAAGGAACCAAACAATCCCCTTCAATCAGTTGAATTGAGAAGTCCCCGATCAAAATTCCATGAGTCTCTTATCGAATTCTAGGAGTCACTTTCAAACAAGCTTCACCAGACTCTGTAAGGCATGGATCATGAACGACATGAGTATGTAAATATGTCGAGACTAGAGAAGTCTCCTTCGTCACCTTTCTCTAAACTTTGTGAGTGACAGACTTAGGGAAGTTTGCCAATATGTGGCCATACTCATGGCATCGAACACACCGAAACAGTACATGAACGTAGTCCATAGGTTGAGAATAATTGGATTGTCCGATAACCAAGTCGATTAACTCGAAGAGGCATTTTGATAGGTCTAAGTCGACCAAAACCCCAGCCACAAAGCACTTGGAGTTTTCCAAGAAGATATAATCCACGAAGATAGATCTCCCCAAGAGGTTTCCAATGCCTCAAATAGCCTTTTTCGACCAAAATTCCATCAGGAGCCCTGGGAGTTTCACCCATACCAAGGACCTCTCCAGAGACTTTGAGGAAGCGTCGAACAGTGAGTGCTAGGGATTAAGAGAGAGGGGGGAGTTGTTTAGGAACCAAATTCCTTTGAGTATTGAAAGTGTAATGATCCCTCCGTTACGACATCAAAATAAGTGAGTACAATAGAGTTAAGAATATTTTTTTTTTTTTTGAAACAACTGTTAGGACAAGTGATATGCGACACAACATACATCAATAACTACACATTCAATCTCAACACATCACCACAAAACAAAAAACTAAATACAACATCACTATTATTCAATATCAACCATATCACATAAAGAGCATAAGGTAGCTACCCGCCCAACCTATCCTGCAAGGTTAGGACCTCCAAGACACAAAATCAATGCTCAAGTCTAGGATTCATTTGATTGATTTTGTTAAGGTCCTAACCCGCACATAGGTAGATTAATGTATTCGGATGTAATAAAGGTCAATATTAATAAGACCTTTCAATAAAATAGAATAAGGCGGATG
>SNQJ01S0002785.1:42965-56646 GCA_010110895.2 Picea sitchensis | reverse complement strand
ACATGCATTCTTAGCATGTCTTCCAATATTTGGTTCACTCTTTCCGTCTGTCCATCGGTTTGAGGATGATAGGTTGTGATAAATAGTAATTTGGTCTTCAGACCAACCATCAAAGATTTCCAAAAGTTGGAAGTAAATTTTGTGTCTCTGTCAGACACGATCTCTTTAGGCATACCATGTAGTCTGAATATCTCCTTCATGAATATGCTCGCGATATCTATTGCCTTGCAAGTCGATTTGACGGGGATAAAATGGGCGTACTTGCTCAATTTATCCACCACTACCATGATGGCATCATTCTATTTGGTCAATGTTGGTAATCTGGTGATGAAGTCCATGGAAATGGTTTCCCATTTCCATTCTAGGATTGGTAGAGGTTGTAATAATCCTGCTGGGTGCTGGTGTTTTGCTTTAACCTATTCGCATTCTAGGCACTTAGCTAAATAGTTAGCTATGTCTTTCTTTAACCTAGGCCAATAGAATTGTTTCCTAGTGGCCGTGATCATCTTCTGATATCTCGGGTGACCAGTATATGGTCTTTTATGTAGTTCATCCATTATGAACCTCCCCAAGTCGTCACAATCTGGAATATACAATCTGTTTCTGTAAGTTAACATACCTCCATCTATCATCTGGTAGCCTTCATACTTTATTCCTGTGGGTTCTTGCTCTAGGTATGAGGTCATGGTCTAGAATAATGTGTCTGTTTCTTATGCATTCCTGACTCTTTCTTTGACATTCGTCTTGCAGGTGCTCATCGCTACCAAGTGAATTATTTTCATACTTTTGCTAAGGGCATCGGCCACCTTATTTTCCTTTCCTTTAACATGTTTAATTTCAAAATCAAACTCACTAAGGAGGGCCATCCACCTAGCTTGTCTGGAATTGAGATTTGGTTGGTCAAACAAATATCGCAATCCACAGTGGTCCGTCATAAGTACAAATTTCCTTCCTAGGAGGTAATGTCTCCACATTTTTAAGGCGTGCACTACGATGACCAGCTCTAGATCATGGGTCACATAGTTGACTTCGTGCTCATTGAATTTTTGGGATTCATAGCAGACTACACTTCCTCCTTGCATAAGGACTCCTCTGAGCCCTTCCTTACAGGCATCTGTGCACACGAGGAAGTCATTTTCAAGATCAATGATCTTCAGCACGGGTGCATGGGTTAGAAGGTGTTTTAGGGATTGAAATCTTTCTTCACATTCTTGTGTCCACGTGAATTTATATCCCTTCTTCTGCAGGGTAGTGATTGGACAACCAATCTTGAAGAATCCTTTTATAAATCTCCTATAGTATCCTGCTAAGCCCATAAAGGATTTGATATCCAAAACATCTTTTGGGGTAGGCCATTCCATGATAGACCTGATCTTGTCAGGATCTACTGCTACTCCCTCTTCAGATATGACATGGCCCAAGTAATGTATTTGCTTTTGGAAAAAGTCACACTTGCTAAATTTGGTATAGAGCTAATGTTCTCTTAGCACTTGAAGCACAAGTCTAAGATGTTCCTCTCTATTCTTGGAGTAAATTAATATATCATCAATAAAAACCAGTACAAATTTGTCTAGGAATTTGCTGAGCACATTGTTCATCAAGCACATAAAAGTGGCAAGGGCATTGGTCAATCAAAATGGTACTACCACAAACTCATAGTGATCATATCTCATCCTGAAGGCGGTTTTTTTGGATGTCTTCACCCTTGANCTCATCCTGAAGGCGGTTTTTTGGATGTCTTCACCCTTGATTCGGACTTGATGGTATCCAGATCTCAAGTCAATATTTGAGAAGATGGAAGCACCTCCCAATTGATCGAACAGGTCATCGATCCTGGGTAAGGGGCACTTGTTCTTTATGGTTACCTTATTGAGTTGTCTATAATCTATGCACAGTCGGAGGGTACCTTCTTTCTTTTTCAAAAATAGGACTGGTGCTCCCCATGGAGACACGTTGGGCCGGATATAGCCTTTGCCCATCATTTTTTTTAGTTGTAATTTAAGCTCAACTAGCTCGGGTGTGCTCATCCTGTAGGGTGTCCTAGACACTGGCACTGCTCCTGGTGCAAGTTCTATCGAGAAGTCAATGTCCCTTCTCGGAGGTAAACTCGATACCTCTTTCGAAAACACATCTCTATATTCTCTTAGTGTGGGGTGGTCTTCGAGGCTTGGTTTGTCATCTTCAACTGATTCCAACACCTGTATCACATATAGTGGACATCCTTTTCTGCAATACTTTCTCATTTGAAGGGTTGATATTCGTCTCACCGAGACAGGTTTTTGGATCCCTTGAAGGGTTATCTTTCTTCCTTCTTCACTTACACATTCTAAGGTTTTATGGTAACAGTCCAGTCTGGCTTTATATCTGGCTAGCTAGTCCATACCAATCAACAGGTCATACGATCCTAGGGGTAATACGTTAAGGGTTGCTTGGGTGGGGAATTCACCCATAGTGAATTGGCAAGATGGTATGACCTCCATTACTTTTCTTTTGGTGCCGGTGGCTAACTGTTACAACCATGGCTTGGCATGTTTATGTGGCTGTAATTTAAACTTATCAACAGCCTTAGGGGATATATAACTCAAATTTGAACCAGGGTCAATTAGAATAGACACTAGATGGTTGGTGATCATACCTTCCATCTCCACCACTGAAGCTTGGTGTTCAGCTTGTTTATTATCCAAGGCTGCATAAATTTGTGGCACGCTCCTGGCCGCGTCATTGACGGTGGTAACTTCTTGAACGTTGTAAATTCTCTGACTGTTCTGTTGTCAGTGTGGGAAGTCCCTCAATAGATGTTCTTCTCGACAACCCCAACATTTCAAGGGTTCTTTCTTCGGGTTATCAATCTTTCCTGGGGTAGATCCAAAAGGTTTATTTCCTCTTTGGGAGGGTAATATCTGCTGGTGTACACTTTGGGTCAAAAAGCTCATCCTTGAGTCCTTTTTATAGTTTTTAAATCTTGGGGATTTAAACCCCTTTTTCTAGAATTTCGAATTATTCTTCTACTTCCAACCTTCACGAGGTTTTGTCTGATGCCCAAGCTATTCATAACAATATCTTGCCTTTCAGATAGTATCTTCTAGGGTCTTTGGCTCATTGAACTCAATCCTGTTATGATAGTCCTTAGGTAGTCCACTGATGAATCATTGCACCTTTGCCTTTTCTTCTTTTATATAGGGTATGTACCTCAACAACTTGAGGAATCTGCTGACATATTCCTCTATGGTGTGTTGTCCCAGCTTGAGTTCATAGAATTCTTTAGTCTTTTCGTCGAAATACGTTTCCGACAGATACTTCTTCCTGACGTATTTCTCAAACCATTCCCAAGATAGGTCATCTTCAGGAATCCCTTTTACATTCTTAAGGTATTCCCACCAAATGGAATCCTTCCCATTTAGGTTGAAAGCGGCTAGTCGGGCCTTCAAGTTTTTCGAGAAGTCATGGACTCTGAAATACTTGTTTAGTCCAAGTAGCCAGGCCTCCGCTTCCTCTCCCTTATTTATTTCACCGTCAAAAGAGGGTGGTTTGGCCTTATTGAATTCTTCGAGATTATGATTTTTGGAATGATTTCGCTTCTTCCATTTTCTTCGGGAATAAGAACTAGTTCTGCTACTAGAAGATCCCTCCGAGTCACCAGTTTCCTTACCAAAGGAATCATCTGACGCTGGTCCCTTATCTCTAGGGTGGACCTTTCTCGAGATTCTCCTCTCAGTGTGGCCACTTAAAGGACCATGTTTCCATATCCCAGGTGGGCTTTGACTTCTCTTCGTCTGTCGTTGGTCCGCGTGACTAGTGTCAGGTCCATGCTGCAATTGTCTTTGTATGTCGGATAAGCTCTGCAACAAGACTACATTAATCTCCGTTTTCTTCTCTTGCTCTTTTATCAACCTCTCGTTGTCAGCCTTGTAGCTCTATAGTTCAATCATGAGGCTCCTCACAGTCTCAGCTAGATCTGGAGGGGTCTTCACTGCTCTCCTTTCGTCAGACTCTTCGTCTCTATTGTGGGAGCCATCCCCCACTTCATGGTGTGTCACCATTCTATGCATCTGCAGTTTCCCATGGTTGATTGTCCGCTTGTTGTGCAAGAAAAACACTTGTTGTTAGTCAACATCATATTCATTCACAATCAACGCATAATTCATATTTTTCAAATGCATACACACAATAGGAATTTTCATTCTTAACTTCTTCTTTTGATAAAGGGGGTTAGGATAGAGAGTTACTCCTTTTAAGAGTACTTCAAATGGAGTTTCTGCGCAATTCGTCCATGAGCCCAAGAAGGCCGAGTGTTGTATCCATGCTCTGATACCAATTTGTCACACACCCACTACGACAACTAAGATTTTCTTTTTCTTTTTGTCTTTTCTTTGAGGAACAAAATCCCCAAATTTCTATGGGGCATAGTGTAGACCCTCCCTTCCCTTATCCTCCCCCATGTGATTGTTGGCTATGACCACATGCCTTACCAAAAAGGTGCTTCAAAATTTCACGATTCTGGGAATCGTGATGCAAGTGCTCCCCTATTTTTTGTCTTTTGAAATGTCGAAACTCGAAAGGGTCTAACAGATCCTTAGCTCCTCCCTTGGGTCTCTTTTCATACGACCGATCTTATGACCCTATAAATGCTTTCGGGGTTTCACGATTCAGGGAATCACGATGCAAGCGTTCCTCCTTTCCCTTTCAAATCCTGGGAACTCGAAAGCCCGATATCATCTGGATCTATTGTCCAGATCATCGACTTGATCAATGGCCCAGATTAAATCCCGACATTCTACCTTTCAGGATTTTTGTGGGGTCTTCATTCCTATTTCTCTGATGTCCAGAACCCTGGTGGATTTAGATCTTTGCCACGCGTCCCTACAAATGGGAGGTCCAGATTCTTTCGGGATTCCTCCTTCCTACCACAAGACCCTGTCTAGTGACCTAGGGCTCATTCACAGAGCACATCGGGGTTTCGCATATTGAAATTTCGCAACTGGCGAAGATGAGGGGTCTTGCCCTTGGGTTTCTTGGGTGTCGAAACACCAAAACCCATTCACGCTAAACCGATTCGGGGTTTCACATACCGGGATTTCGCAACTGGCGAAGACGAGGGGTCTTTCCCTTGGGTTTCCCGGGTGCCGAAACGCTGAAACCTATTCATGCTAAACCAGCTCATCCACAGAGCGTGTTGGGGTTTCGGGTATCGGGATTTCATGACTTGCGAAGACGAGGGGTCTTACCCTTGGGTTTCCCGGGCACCGAAACACCGAAACCTATTCACGCTAAACTGGCTCATCCACAGAGCGCATCGGGGTTTTGGGTACTGGGATTTCACGACTTGCGAAGATGAGGGGTCTTAACCTTTGGTTTCCCGGGTGCCGAAATGCTGAAAAACCGAGAGAAATACTTTCTCTTGTTCAGGGTTTCCAGACTCAGATCACATGATCCTTCAACGGGTTCTTGGGTAATTAACCCTAGGCTTGGTGACCTGACTGAAAAGCCTTCCTAATTCACTGAGCTATGAACTCTATGTCAGGGGTAAGTAAACTCGTGGGTTTACTAAAATGGTAGTCTTTTCAAGGAACTCACTCTGGCTCTGAAATGCGAGGGAACTTCCTGGAAGGAGGTGCCTTCGGGAAATCAAACCAGGACATAGCGCGAGTCAAGTAGGTGGAACAAATCTCAAGGGAACAGACTCATATTCTGAATTTATTCATTCTATACATAAACCGATTATGGTCATATGAGTATAATCATGCATCCATTATTTCCGATCAAAACACAAGGCAAACACTTCAATACATAAACCGTTTATGAGCGTATAAACATGAGCATGCGTCTAGGATATTCAATTCAAGATACAAGATATAAACACTTATCAGAAACACTAGGTGTGACGTGACTGCTGAGAGGGGTGCTCATTTCCACCCAACTGTAGGCTCAGTGACTCCAAATGGATTTACCACTAGCCACCCCTGAGCTAGACCACGATGCTTGAGATTCAGTCTCCTACTCCCAGCTCAACGGAAGTCAAGGATGAAGGTTACTCTCCTTCTCCTATGTTCAGAACTCTGTGTGTTTCCAGAGTTTTCTCTAGTTCTCTTCCACGATCCCTGTCACGCGTGTTCTTCTCTCTCCCTTACCACACTTCCTCTCTTTCCTTTTCTCTGCAAGATTGCGTGTGGCGTGAATTTCCCCATCCGTGGTCAGGACTGGGAGATGTTACGGATGGGCAGTTCACCCCCATCCCCTCATCAATTCTTGAGGAGCCTCCCCACCTACCAATATAATGGGAAATCCACTCCAGGTTCATAGAGTTGTTTTGGCCTTTGAGCAAGTAAAAACCAGAACGGTACTGGCTCGGTAGAAGTTAACGCAACCATTCCAGGTCCCTTCCACCACCTCTCATTAGCCATCATGGTCTCTTTTAGCACATCCCCCTCCTAGCAGTCATGAAACACACAATCATAACACAATTTAAATTCATCGACCTTTTTATACAAAGGTCCGTCAAATCAAACATTCACATCTTTGAGTTTTCCATAGTTCTTGGCCAGTATAGTTATTTTTACAGACTGGGGGAAACAGGGCATTACAATTCTCTATTTGTTCTAAATTTGTGATTGTAAAATATTGGTTATATAACCCTTGAGAAAGTGTTCTTTTTAGGTATACATACAAAATGGGTAGACAAAGTAAATGAAAGATTATAATGGGCCTTGAGGTCCAAGACCCAAAAGACAAATCGACCTTTTCTAGCAAATATTTAACCTGGACTAAAGTATATAGACGAGACAATCCCTTATTTAATTGTATCACATGAATCCCTTTAGGTAGATTTCTTGATTTTATTAGAGGGTAAGAAAGAAATCTTGATGCTCCTTGTACTTTCTTACCCACAATGAAAAAAATCCTATTAGAAAGTGATAACAGTCACAAGCTCTATGAGCTATATGTATTTCACAATCACATGGCTCTTCCATTTCTAAATGATTTTTCATTTTAGTTGGTTCATGCATCTTATGACTTCACATATATATGATCTCAAATGGTTACTCATGAGTGGAAATATATGATTTTGTGCTAAGGTGTTGTAATTTGTAGTGCAGTTACTCATATTTCATATGGCCCAGAAGACAAAAGAGGAATGTGTTCAGATACATGCAAGGGCTCATTTGTAAAGAAGAGAGGATGTGAATGCCACTTTATAGTGAATGTAAAGAATAAGGACCCTAACATAGCAATACTTACATACAACACATATGAGTACAAATATGAGGAAGGATGGCCTTGTCATGGTAGACTTGACAAGTCTGGGGAGGCTAGGTCATTGCGTAAACCTAGACTGTCGAGAGAAATTGTCTCTTTTGTAGAAACATGCTTCTTTATGGAAGTTCCAATTGATGTTGTATATGAAAATAACATTGAACGATATGTTGACATGGATGTGGAATATCATGATAGATATTTTTCTTGACTAGAAAGGATGTTGCTAATATTTATAACCGCTTGATGAAGGGCAAATATCAACTTGACAAGAAATATGAAATGAGTGTTAACCTATGGTATCAGAAGCGACCATATTATTTTTTATTTTTTCAGAAGCTTAATGGTCCAATTGTTCCTTTTATAATTGGCATTCAAACTAGATGGATGTTGGAGAGAATTTTCAAACTATCTCATGATAGTTTAATAGGAATGGATTCAACTTTCACTACCAATAAATATGGGCCAAGGTGAATTTGAATGATTCATTAAGAAATGATTGTTTTGGTTGTGATTCATTGTGATTGATAGCTTAAACTTTGACTTTGAGTTTTACTGAATATCGCAGTATCAATTGTACATACTTGTGGCCTTTAATGACTAGCAAAGCGGGGTACCAGTTGCATGGGTTGTCACATCCTGAAATACATCATTGGATATTGTGGCATGGTTGAAGCCACTAATGGATAGGTGTTATCGATTTCGATCCGATTGGAAAGTTAATGCATTCATGGTCGATGAGGCATTGGCAAAAGTTGATGCTTTGAGGTAAATTTCATTTGATTGTTTTGTGACTTGTATTTATTTTGTAAGATTATCTCACATAAATGCATTGAATCCTACAGGAGGGCCACACAGTGTCGAGTGATATTGTGTATTTGTCATGTATGGAGGGCATGGAAAAAAAATATCTATAGGTTGGCCTCTACTTCAGAGCAAGCAAATGTTATGCTCAACATGTTAAGTTATATTATGAACTCTTGTCCTAATGTCAAATTAGTAGTCGAGCATGTGGATGATTTTTTCACTAATTTTGCAAATGAGAAAAAATTCTTGGATTATTTTCATAGCACTTGGGTTGTGGGTATTAATTTTTGTTAGTTCACATACTCTACTTTCTTGTTTTTATTTTTCCTCTTCCATAAAGATTCTCTTTGCAATAACTTAGTTCTTTCAATTAGGGATGTGGGTTAAAGGTTGTCGTGATTTTCGTCATGCAAATCAAGAGATGAATAATTCTGTGGAGGCATACCATAGCCTATTGAAGTCCAAATTTCTGTCTGATCGAAGAAAGAAATGTTCCTGTAAAATGGATTGGTTTCTATATATGTTGTTGATACATGTAGAGCCACATTATAGATTCAAAGAAATTTTGAAAGAAGAAGGATATTTGAATAACCACAAGAAGGAGAAGTTGTTTGAATCCTCAATGGAGAAATATAGAAGCATTCCAGATGAGGATTGTTGGCCCCATGAAAGCATATCCCATGCATACTAGGTGAGGATTCAAACCGATCATGACAAAAAATACCTTGTGACTTGGTATCGCAAGAATTTTATGGTGTGCGAATGTCCATGGTATATTCCTAGAAACACCTGCAAGCATATCATAAAGGTGGAGTGGTTGTACTTCCTTTTGAAGGGTTCAGAGCCATCATTGGATCAGAATGCAAAGCCTAATATATTTGATGATGCAACACTTGACTCATTCAATGATCCTCCCAAGATAATTATGGAGACATCAATGATTGATGCAAATGTTGACATGACTCTTGTGGCCATTGGAAGTGTTGATCAAGATGATGAGGCGCTTCGATTGGCTAGGGAGGAATTTTTGAGGTACCTATATGTGATTCGAAATAGTCCTCCTACTACTTTAACCAACACCCGAGATATGGCAGACCTAATTAAAAGGACGTTGGATGAGGCCAATAATCAACACATATTGGATTTTAATTTCACACTTGGGTTGAGTGCTTTTGAGTCATCTCTCAAGTGAAAGAAGAGTTTCCTCATCCCTACAAATAAAAGGAGAAGAAACAAAAGAAACAAAGTTTTAGAAATTGATTTAAATGTCCATTCCTATGAATATGAATCATTCTAGTTTGAATCTTCCAATAGACGGGGACATCCTCACTCAAATAATGAATCTCCTGTTGTCCCTGGTAAGTTAGAGTGAGTGAGAATATTTTTTTATTTTTAGGATTTTTTGTGTACCCATCCTCATTTTTTACTTGTAGTGTTATGATGTTTATATATGTGCAACATTTCACAGTTTTGGCTTCAACTTGAGAATGTAGACAGATGCAATGCCATTCTAGTTCTCCTACTATGCCAAGTGTATTTGATGTAACCAAAGTTTGGATACGTGTAATGTAATTTATTTTGATGCTATTATGGAATCTAACCAAAATTGCATTGTTATATTATAGATGCACAAGCTTCTCCCATTGATGTTCCTCCTCTGGAACATGTTGGGCCAATTGACAACTCTTTAGTTTTTAATGTCAAAGGTTTGGCAGATAGGACATGTTCATATCTTTGTAATATTGGTTTTCATAGATTTTCTCTCAATTTTATTTTTATTACTATATTGGATGTTGCTAACCCAATGTAATGATGTTGACCATATATATTCTAGGTAATTGTAGAAGGAAGATAATTTTTGGCATTGGATTTTGAAGAAAAGGCTTTGCAATTATTCTATTTTGAGGTAAGGCTGCATAGTTTGAATAAACCTATTCCCTTATGGTTGCTTCTTTCTAGCAAATTGTACAAAGCCCATTGGTTAGCCTGAACTTAGCAAGTCTAGATTTTGAAATTGTATCTTTGCTATTAGGAATTAGTAAAGAATTATTGAGATAACTTGTGAAACAATTAAGCTTTAATTGTGATTGCAGATGTTAAGAGCTTTTCAATGAAAAACATCAAAAAATAATTTTTAGTATACTATTTTATCTTTTTTTTTTTGTTATATCTAATCAACTTGTTATGTTGCTTGAATATTTATGTATATCACCTTTTTGCTAACCCTATTTAGTTTTTTGTATTATATTTGCAGGTATGCATCTTTGCATAGGGAGAGAAGATATGCATTCCCTCCGATTACAAGTTTATGTTTTCCAACATTTAAAGTACAAATGGAAGCGTATTCCTTCTCCTCTTTTTGTTGTATTTGCAAAGGAAGGTGCATTACCATTCATTGAGGAATTATCACAAGAATATGGTGAATAAATTCATGGAAATGCATAAGATCTGGAAAAGTTGTCCTCCAGGAGCAAGTGTGGAAGAATGTCTTAGAGTTTGGTACTCTTGTGAAAATCAGAAGAATATTTTAGAAGGTGAACCTCAAGATGGGCCCCTCAAGATGTCCTTCCATATTCAAAACATGTATTAAAATTCTTAAGAAAGGGTAAGGCTTGGAGAACACCATCGGATCTAAGCAAAACGACTACATCTCTTAAATATCAAGGTGTCACTGATATTGTCTACCCTCATTAGAAAAATAATCTAGCTACTACAAAAGTTGACAGCAAAGGTGTTCTAAAATTAAAGGCACCCAATAATGTGGGCATATTATTGGTTGTAGCATGAAAATGTACATAATTTTTACTTTAAAATAATGAGATAAAGGTTTCTTCAAATAGTCATGTAATCAATTATAGATGAGTATAATATTTGTAAAACAAACATGTTATGGTTTTATTTTGTTGAAATTTTTCTTCTTTTAATCATTACATGGAGAAAGCTATAAAACTTGCATGGATACTTGGAATTGATACCATACACTTGTTTCCTGGAGAGTTCCACAGGATATTAATATGGGAGTCCCATGGGTCGTAAATAACATAGGGAAAAAAATAAGTTTAATTGCATATTTATATGTTGTTTCTATTTGCATATGCATATGGATTTGAGGATTTTATCTTTTAATTGATATTGACAATTAGATTTAAATTACATCAAGCACCATAGAGAGATAATATTGCACCTATTCTTTGTAAACCTTTATGATATTATGATTGACTCCACACAAAACTTGACCCACACAAAATGTTGATATCTATCCATCCACCCTCAAAATTAACAATATATTTTCCTAACCCCATACTCATATTAGCAATTGCAGAATACCAACAATTTTGATAGATTGTTAACCTTACTACATGACCCATAATTATTTTGTATATGCATATAATGTTGAACTCAACATGAAAGAACCTTCTATTGACAACTAGAAACAATCATTACAGATGTTGCCTACTGGTATTGGTTGGGGACTAACCCCAAACAATGATGATGTTGTAACCCCCCTCCTCTCCTAGGGTTCTGTGACTTCCCGGTCTAGGATCTTTCTTTCTTCTGAGTCGGATCGACCCTTCGAGCTCCTGTTTGAACCCAAAATTATTTATACACATGCCCCTTTTTCTTCTTTAGGCGTAGGTCCTGCGATACCCACAACCTCTGTCTGTGCGCTCTTCATTTTGCTGGAACTAGCTCTTTGTTCAAAATCCCCTTCCTACATATGGCCCTGGGCTGTGTCCTTGTGAAGATATGCAATTACGGGCACGCTCAAGGAAAATTAACGTCTGAGCATGTCCTGACCCCACAATCCTTCTTGTCCATCGATCTCTTGCCTCTCGGCACTGCCTCTCGATCAACGACTGCTATCAAATATACTTTCTTGCCTCCTACGCATGATCTTAGATTTGCGTGATCTGTTGACACGTAGCTCCCCTTTAAATCAACGGCTAAAGTTGATTTCACCTTTCGGGCTTCGGGAGTTTCAATTCTCAAACTTTACCTTCCTCTGTATTAAAATATTCCAGAGTAGAAGATCTGTTGCCACATGTCTCCTTGAATATACGACCAGGATATGCTCTACGGATCCGACCTTCGGGAGTCTCAAATATCAACTCCTGGTTTTCCTCGTGTGACAATCTTCCAGAGTAGAAGATATATCGACACTTGTCCCTCTAAATCTACGGCTCTGCTCCCGCTTCGGGACTTTGGACTCCCCAACCAGATCAACGGTCCTACCACTCCCTTCTCGATCAAAGATCGAGATCTTCTCCGGGTCTTCGGACCTTTCCTTCCTTCGCTTTCCTCCAGATCTCTAGATCTGGCGCCACATGTCCTCCTTCACATCGATGACTTGTCACTTCAGATTTATGGAATTCGAAAATCTCAAATATCAACTCTCTCCTTCCTGTTTCTTTTATCTGAAGCTGATAATACTCTGACGTGTGTCTCCTCCTAGATCAATGGCTGTGATACCTTTGCATCTTCGGGCTTCAGACTTCTCAACTCTCAACTTTCACTTCCCTCTGAAGTATGCATATTTCTGCCATGTGTCCTCTTGAATCAGACGATTGAGATTTATTTTGGGTACTTGCCCGAAATCCGCAGATTTGCTCCACGTGTCTCTTGATATGACGGCTCTAAATTACTTCAGGTCTTCACCTAGATCCCCCATATTTCTGCCACGAATCTTTTGGATCCGACAGTCCAGATTCACTTCGGGTCTTCAGATTTTGGAAGTTTCAATTCTCAAAATGAAACCCTAATGTAATTTACCGAAAGCTAGCGATCTGTCACCACGTGTTCCTCTGGATCTAACGGTCTGGATCTCTTCATCTCTTCGATGCTTCGGCTCTTTGTCTCTCCAACGCTTCATCTCTTCGGCTCTCCGACGCTTCGACTCTTCGGATCTTCGACGTTTTGGCTCTTCATCTCTTCGACGCTTCGGCTCTTCGGCTCTCTGGTGCTTCGACTCTTCGGCTCTTTGGGATTTGGGAGTCTCAATTCCTTGTTAATATTATGGTAGCTGCAGGAGGTATTTACCCCCACGTGTGAACCTGACGAGAATAGAAGACTCTAGGAAGCAAGAGAAACCCTAATGAGTTGGCTAATAACCCTAGAAGCCTTGTCAGCTCAAGAAGATAATTTATACTAGGCTATTAGCCTCCAAGAGAAGAAGTCGACCAGAAATAATAATAATATATTGAACAGACACTTATCCAGAAGGAGAAGTCAACCCCCAAAAAACTAACAGATCTACTATAAATACAGGGTGCCAGTTATCATTTGCAGCATCTCAGAATTGCAGTTTCCCAGTTGGTGCGCACTGCAGTTGCAGTCTGGTGCGTAGGTTTGGAGGAGGGTTGCAGGTGAAACTGCAGCATAAGCTAGTTTCAGTTTTGGCTTGAATATCTCTTGGCTAGGGTTTGGACTATCTGATTAGCCTTTTGTGATGCGCTATCCTTGGGGATTGATGCGCTACTCCTTGTTTGGCTATCTAGCCTAGGGTTTGCTTTCGAAGGAATTCTCAGTCAAGGTTAAGGTGCTCGGAGGGAGGCTTCGGCCTATGGTTGGGTGACAAAGGTATCGTCAATGGTAAAATGAGCACACCATCTTCTATATTCTAACA
>SNQJ01S0002785.1:14335-38873 GCA_010110895.2 Picea sitchensis | reverse complement strand
AAATAATAATAATATATTGAACAAACACTTATCCAAAAGGAGAAGTTGGCCCCAACAAAACTAACAAATCTACTATAAATAAAGGGCACCAGTTCTCATTTGCAGCATCTCAGAATTGCAGTTTCCCAGTTGGTGCGCACTGCAGTTGCAGTCTGGTGCGTAGGTTTGGAGGAGGGTTGCAGGTGCAGCAGCAACAACAACTAGTTTCAGTTTTGGCTTGAATATCTCTTGGCTAGGGTTTGGATTATCTGATCATCTTTTTGTGATGCGCTATCCTTGAGGATTGATGCGCTACTCTTTGTTTGGCTATCTAGCCTAGGGTTTTCTTTCAGAGGAATTCTCAGTCAAGGTTAAGGTGCTCGAAGGGAGGCTTCGGCCTATGGCTGGGTGACGAAGGTATAATCAATGGTAAAACAAGCACACCATCTTCTATATTCTGACACTCCTATGCACTCGTTTATCCTAGAGTGCTTTCGCCCAAAACCAATGGATATCTGCCATGCATCCTCCCAGATGATGGATGGTCCCTAATCACTTCGAGACTTTTGCAAGTCCACTCTCCTGCGTCTACACATCGCTAAATATTGTGCACCTTCTTGTGATCAGACGTCTACTGATCCTCCTGTGCTCAGATCCGACAGATGGGATCTGTTCCTATCCTCTGTGCTTCTTCTATTCACTGGATGTTGATCTAACGGTCCAGGATTTTCCCCACAACCAATCTGATGGTTGTTGTCTCTCCTCCTCCTGATATTTTGAGAACCTTATATCTTCTTGAGCCTTAGGACTTAGAATAAGTTTGTCTCTTACACACTCTTTGTGTTTTCTCTTCTGAGATTTCTCCTTAAAGGATTTCAAATTCCCACACACTCCTTGCATTTATGGGATTTCGTCAAACTCAGATTCGAAGGATTTCTTGAAAATAAATTATTTTTTCCCTCCTGGCGTTCTCCTTGCTCGATTCACACCTTGTAGAGCTTCTCCTTACAGAGTGTTCAATAACTTTTTCTCTTTCCAAACTCAACACAGAGTTCCTCTTGTTCACTCCTTGCAATTCTGTTGATGAAGGTTCAACGCTATCTCTCTTGAGCTTCTCTGAGGTTAACTCACCTTTGTCAATGCACTCCTTGCGGACTATGTACACTCCTTGCACTCAAAAAATCAAAGACGAGAAAAAATTGAAACTTATTCAATACTTCACCAGTTCATGCATTCAAAACATGAACGACATATAAAAAGAATAATAATGAACACAAATACATAAACACACTGTGTGCAGGAAAAACTGCTTTTCTATTACCTCTGTGTGTCTATACCGATGTTTACAAAAATTGGATTGCAACAGAGTCCCAGTTCTGTCAAATTAACCTAACCTAACTCTATCCTAATTTCTTCTTCTCCTAAGACCTCTCTACCAATATCTCTCTCTCTCAAGTCTCCTAATTACAAAAGAGGGCTCTACGAGCTTATCCTATTCACTGTCTTAGTGCCATCGTCTCAGTTACGCCACCATACTCCTACTTCTCATTACATAAATAAACATATAGACCTGACTATGATCTAGACCTGCTTACATTCAACCATTTAAGAAGACCCTATCTACTACCTGTACAAAGGCATGGCTTGGCTCTTACAACCTTACAACACAAATCCCTATAGGATCAGATTTCAAATTTAAAAAATGGGATGGTCAATGCCTCTCCCTTTCTCCATTATGCGCCTATGTGTTGGCTTGCTGGTGTATTTGCTGACATGAAGGGATGCTCCTGCATCATACTCCACTGCTGGGAAAATCATGAGCTCCTTCTCATGAGCTCCTTTTCTCCAGTGTTGAAATCCTCTTGGATCCCAAACTTTTCCTTGGAGTTGTCCTCTTGATCCTCTCTAGCTATATTGTTGTTGCTACTTCTTTTTCTTCTTTCCCGCTGCTATGGAAGGATCTCCCCTATTAGGATTCCCTTTGTTGACTGCTTCTGCTGACCTCAACATCATCTCTTTGATATCCTCTATCACCCTTTCCAGTTTCTCTAGTGGTTGGCTCTTCTTATGCAGTCTTCTTTGCTGCACATCCTCCTCTCCATTCTTATATATGGGAAAATCTACTCGATCTCCCATGTTGTCTTCATTTCCCTTTGTGGCACTAAGTTTCCACTCTGCTACAGACTCTAGTCCCGCAGTCTCATCATTGAGTTGTTGCTCAACTTCCTCCTCTGACATATTTGTTTCTTCTGTCAGCTCCTCTTGTCCTGGCATATCTCCAACTCCCTCTAGCTGGTATGATCCTCCATCTTCTTCCAACTTAACTTGGTGGATGGGATTTATTTTCACCATTACCCTTATCTCTAGGGCTTCCAATTCTTCATACAGATAAACAAATTCCATGCTGTCCGCTTCGTCTTCTTCTGGAAGCTCCAATGCTACAATCATCTCCTGTTCAACTTCCTGGCTGAAAAGTTTGAGCAATTCTTCTGAATGCTCTTCTCCTTCTGCTGGGGTAGACATTAGTGTTTGCTCCATTTCTTCCTCGTTGACAATTTCTGCTGGTTGTATTTCTTCTTTTGGTGCACTCTCATCATGTGCACTGGCCTCTACTTGGCTATTTGGTAGGAATTCCTTGATCCCTCCAATAATCAAAATGCTCCTCTGATCCTCATCTTCGATGGTGGAAGTTTCTAAATTCTCATCATCTTCATTCATATGGTCTACAAACCCACATGAATCTTCATTCATCAACACTCCTTGATGATATGAACTCACTTCTGAGCTCTTGAGACTTTCAGATAGTCTCGTCTCTTTCCCCCTTCCCACCTGGCAATTTGGGACTTCTCTTCTTCCCACTTGATAGTCTATGAGATCAATCGATCCCATCTCATTTCCCACCTAGCAATTTGAACTTTCAGCACTGCTCCTCTGGCATCATACAAGACCATTGACTGATCTCTTCCATTGCCCACCTGGAAACTCAAAAGTCCATTTCTGCCCACCTGGAAGTTTATGAGATCTTTATCTGATCTCACCTCCTCCTCATCACTGAGGTGTCTCCCAATTTATGGTTCACAGATGTGAATCAGTTCCTACTCTGTGTCAATGAGGTTTTCTAATTCCCTCAGCCACCTTCCCAACTCTTGTTGTTGCTTTCTAGCTAACAACTTTTGAACATGCCATTTTGCCTTCCTGTTCAGAGGACATTCGTACCTCCAGCATACCTTTGCCTCTTGTTGTATCCTCAATGCTAGTTGTTCCATTCTTTCTCTTATCTCATTGAGATCTGGATCCATCTCTAGATTTCATTTCTTCTCACAGACTTCTCTTTGACCATGCCCATGGCCTTCAGTAGCCATTTCCAATTTCTACCTTCCCTCCTTGCAATTCTATGGATCACTCTACATTCGAGAGTATCTCCATATTCTCTCACAACTCACTTGGTTGATAAAATTTTTGCTGCTGTGCACATGCAACAACCTTCTCACAGAGAATCAGTACTCTTCCTTCCTTTCACCTCCTTCTTGTTCGTTGTCTGCCAGAAAAAATTTGGTCTTCTCCTCTTTTTATCTTGCTTGAAATATACAGATGAAATTTCAATATTTGATACCACCTGTTGCATCCCCCCTCCTCTCCTGAGGTTCTGCGACCTCTCGGTCTAGGATTTTGCTTTCTTCTGAGTTGTATCGACCCTTCAGGCTCCCGTTTGAACCCAAAATGATTTATAATTAGTCCCCTTTTTTTTCTTTAGGTGCAGGTCCTGTGATACCCACACCCTTTGTTCACACGCTCTGGGCGCTAGCTCATTGCTCAACATCCCCTTCCTACATATGGCCCTGGGCTGTGTCCTTGTGAAAATATGCGATTACAGGCTCACTTAAGGAAAATTAACATCCGAGCATGTCCCGACCCCGCAATCCTTTTCGTCCGTCGATCTCTTGCCTCTTAGCGCTGCCTCTCGATCAACGACTGCTATCGAATCTCCTTTCCTTCCTCCTACGCACAATATCATATCCACATGATCCGTCGACACGTACCTCCCCTCTAAATCAATGGCTAAAGTTGATTTCACCTTTCGAGCTCTCGGAGTTTCAACTCTCAAACTTTACCTTCCTCCGTATGGAAATCTTCTAGAGTAGAATATCTGCTGCCACCTATCTCCTTGAATCTATGGCTAGGATATCCTTTGCGGATTCGGCCTTCAGGAGTCTCAAATCTCAACTCCTGGTTTTCCCCGTGTGACAATATTCTGGAGTAAAAGATCTATCGACACCTGTCCCTCTAAATCTATGGATCTTCTCCTACTTCGGGACTTTGGCCTACTCAACTAGATCAATGGTCCTATGACTCCCTTATCGATCAATGATCCAGATCTTATCTGGGTCTTCGGACCTTTCCTTCCTCTGGAACTCTATAACTAGCGCTGTGTGTCCTTCATATCGACGACACTCGTCGCTTCGAATTTTCAGACTTCAAAAATATCAAATCTCAACTCTCGCCTTCTTGTTGCTTTTATCTGAAGCTGATAATCCTTTGACATGTGTCTCCTACTGGATCAATGGCTGCGATCCCTTCACGTATTTGGTCTTATGACTTCTCAACTCTTAACTTTCGCTTCCCTTTGAAGTATGCGGATTTCTGCCGCGTGTCCTCTCAAATCGGATGACTGAGATTTATTTCGGGTACTTACCCGAAATCCGAAGATTTGCTCCACGTGTCTCTTGATCTGATCGCTCTAAATTACTTCGGGACTTCACCCGAAGCCCACATATTTCTTCCATGCATCTTCTGGATCCAACGGTCCAGATTCACTTCGAGTCTTCAGATTTTGGAAGTTTCAATTCTCAAACTGAAACCCAATGTAATTTACCCGAAGCGAGTGATCTGTTGCCATGTGTTCCTCTGGATCTAACGGTCTAGATATATTCGGCTCTTTGATGCTTCGACTCTTCGGCTCTCTGGCGCTTCAGCTCTTTGGCTCTCCGACGCTTCAGCTCTTCGGCTCTTTGGCATTTCGTCTCTTCGACTCTCCGGCGCTTCGGCTCTTTCTCTCTCTGGTGCTCAGCTCTTCAGCTCTCCGGTGCTTCGGCTCTTCAGACTTCGAGATTCTCAACTCCTATGCACTCGTTTATGCCAGAGTGCTTTCACCTGAAATTGATGGATTTCTGCCACGCATCCTCCCAGATGATGGACGATCCCTAATCACTTCGAGACTTCAGGACTTTTTCTAAAGCTTGTGCACCTTCTTGTGATCATACGATTACTGATCCTCCTGTGCTCAGATCCGATGGATGGGATCTGTTCCTCTTATCTTCACTTCTTCTGTTCACTGGACGTTGATCTAACGGTCTAGGATTCTCCCCACAACCAATCTGATGGTTTTTGTCGCTCCTCCTCTTGAGCTTTTGATGCATTTCTACTTGGAAGAGTTTTGTCAGTGTTCAAAGGTTTCAGCCTTTGAACTATTCTCCTATGGACCCAACTCTCTTAATCTCTCTTATGATCTTGAGAACGTTATGTCTTCTTGAGCCTTAGGACTTAGAATACATCCGTCTCTTACACACTCTTTGTGTTATCTCTTCTGAGCTTGCTCCTTAGAGGATTTAAAATTCCCATGCACTCCTTGCATTTATGGGATTTCGACGAACTCAAATCCGAAGGATTTCTTGAAAAAAAATTCTTCTCGCCCTCCTAGCATTCTCCTTGCTCGATGCACACCTTACAGAGCTTATCCTTACAAAGTGTTCAGTAAATATGTCTCTTTCCAAATTCAACATAGAGTTCCTCCTGTGCACTCCTTGCACTTCTGCTGATGAAGGTTCAACGCTATCTCTCTTGAGATTCTCTGAGGTTAACTCACCTCTGTCAATGCACTCCTTGTGGACTATGTACACTCCTTGCACTTGGAAACTCAAAGACGAGAAACAATTGAAAATTATTCAATACTTCACCAGTTCACGCATTCAAAACATGAACGACATATAAAAAGAATAATAATGAATGCAAATACATAAACACACTGTATGCAGGAAAAACTGCTTTTCTATTACCTCTGTGTGTCTATACAGATGTTTACAAAAAATGGACTGCAAAAAAGTCCCAGTTCTGTCAATATCTCCTAACCTAACTCTATCCTAAGTTCTTCTTCTCCTAAGACCTCTCTACCAATATCTCTCTCTCTCAAGTCTCCTAATTACAAAAGAGGGCTCTACGAGCTTATCCTCTTCACCGCCTTAGTGCTATCACTGTCTCAGTTACGACACCATACTCCTACAACTCATTACATGAATGAAGATCCAGACCTGACTATGATCTAGACCTGCTTATAGTCAACCATTTAAGGCGACCCTATCCACTACCTGTACAAAGGCATGACTTGGCTCTTACAGCCTTACAACACAAATCCCTATAGGATCAGATTTCGAATTTTAAAAATGGGATGGTCAATGGCTCTCCCTTTCTCCATTACGCGCCTATGTGTTGGCTTGCTGGTGTATTTTGTAACATGAAGGGATGCTCCTGCATCATATGATGACTCACAACCTGATGTTCGAATGATCCCTTCTGCAACTTGATGATTTTGTTTATGTGTTTGTGCTTGAGCCAAGGGCCATGTTTGTCTCAATGCCATGTAAACTGGATATTTTTTATAGCCGTAGGGGGAATTGCACAATGCATCCAATAGTCACAAGATTGTTTTCTTACTCTACCTCTAATGGAAGCTTTAATTAGAATCCTTAAACTACATGCTCATCCTTTAGACCCTTAAACTTTTGATTCTCCATGAAGTTATTTTAATTTTTACCAACTGTTGCATCTATGGGCCATTACGTGGTTCTTCACAACTTAGTGCATATTTCGGTCATCTCCAGCCTCCAAGCAATTACCTGCACTTCATTATTTGGTACATATCCAAGTAGGTATCTAACAGTTCACTCTACCAAGTGAATAAGTAACAAAATTCTCCATGACAACAAAATTATAGAAAACCTTGAGATTTGATAAACAACATATATTTACCAATATGATATGAAATAAGCATTATTCATAAGCTCTCCTCTCATATGTCGCTACCAATCAATGCTAAACCACAATATGTAATTACCTTCCATATTTTGTAACCACTAATGTTTCTATTGTACTAAGGATGATAAATGTACATTGAATGAATCACATAAAATATGAATATAGTATAACATAAAAGATAAGAAAGTGTGAATGATTTGCAGGGACCATATGGGGTCAAAATTGGCTCAAAGGGAGGTTGTCCTATTAAGAATAAATGAGAAATATGGTTGATTCCCTGAATGATCAAATTGATCACATGAAAAAATTACCCCGTACGTTTTGGTGTGAAATCCTCCCTGATAGAGTTAAATTTCACCGTGTGTGTAAACTCCACCCGCAAAATCACCTAGGATCTTTATGAACATATGACCATGCGATGATCAAGCATTGATCTTGCTTATCACTTTTCCCTTCTCCCAAATCGATGGTCACGACTTAATCATGACTTGAGATGAACGACTCGCACGACGTACGTTGAACGTGGGTTAACGGGTCTTTATAACACACATTGATAGGATTACGACATGTTGGCACTATGAACAAACGATCCAGATTTAAAAGCATGCTTTCCTTAATCATTATTTACCTCACAAATTTATGGTGTTCCTGTTGATATCCACCATTGATTTCTCTCTTGTTTAGATCTGATGGTGTTGGATCAACCCTCTTGTGTGTTCGTGAAGGCTATGATCTAAGAGATTCAATTAATGGATCCCAATCTGACGGTGTCTGTGTATAATCTCAAGGATTTTGAGGGTTTATAACCCTGCAACACAAATTAGTTTTTGACCCTGCCAAAGCGAGACGAATAGGGATCGTTGATCCAAGGATGATCAACGATCCTTTACACAACTTATTTACGATAATTACCACGCACCATAATTCGTTCCTAGTTCACACACGATAAGACACAAGGTTTAATACAAAGATTTCATAAGATAATCACAGAGAATCAATTTTCCTGCATTCATAAATTAGGAATTCAATACAACCAAACACACAGTTCTCTACAACTCTGATTACATGAAACCTCACTTTCACACTAATCCTCTGTCTTTGTACTCTATTACAATCACATAACATAGCCTGATAGGCTCAAATCAATCTTAGAGGCTCAATCCCGAGTAACCACAACCAAACCCTTAAACATATGATAAATCCATAAAATCAATCAAAATCCCTAAATTAAACAAACAAATCACATCTAAAAACTAATTAAGTCTTCTCGATGCCTTCTGGAGACATTCAAGACAATTATTACAAATTTAAATAAAATTGATAGGACCAACCCTCTTTGGTAAAAGTAATTTACCATTATGTTAACGAATTAAAACTTGGTTCAAATGCTCCTGCATCAATGGCTGAAGCATACAGATAAAAATAACCCTCTCTTTGTTGTCTCAAACTTCAAATATCTACCAAGGGAAATTACACAAATAAATTCCAATAGCTATGAAGGTTATACTTGTCATGAATCATTATAAGAGCATACAACCATATTACAACTAGATTTAGAGAAATATGCATCTAGATAAAATATCCAAATGATAAGTAGAATAAAGTAGGAATAATGTTACCGAATTTATCATCTCACAACCAGATCATCAACAAAATACAACATGTACATGTCAAGTTATTCCTCTCCATATTGGTTGTGAAAGTAAAAGTCACGATGCCATATATTGCTACAAAACCCTAAAAAACTCACCATCCCCAACAATGTGTCATTCTCTATCACTAAGCAACAAAATAACAACTACTTAATAACCATCATTAATATATTCTCCAAGTTCATAATCATGATGTATTTTGACATATACAAGTTTAGAACTCATGCCACATGTATAGTCTTATCTAACTTTGATGCATTTCCAACACAACTTCTAAAATTTGTTCAAACATACACAACATATACATGTCCCCAATACCCACATATGTTTCAACTACAAGGTAACTTTTCACTATCTTCATTATTTTCACTATCGCAAGATTTTATTTAAACCTTGCAAAATGAGTATAATCATTGTACATTAACACTCTTAGCTGAAAATTTGTAATTAGTGTGTCGATTGTTAGAATCATATCATTAGTTAGTTTTTTTCCTTTAGTTATTTTTAGGACCCTAGTTGGCTAATGGAGCCATAAAACCCGTCAGGTTAGATCATACCAAACGACTTGGGTTAAGTAGACCACCCCGGACCGGATCTATCCTTCCTAGTGACAATGTGTCAGAAACACCCGTCAACAAATGGCACTAGAAGGATGGCTTAAAATTCATTGATGGCACGTGGAGGTCGTAAGACTCCCCCAAACAATCGTTCTCATGTCAGACAATAATGTTACACTTGATCCAGCTACTACCTCAAACATTACCCCTGACATTCCCGTCGAACCAGTGACACCAGTTCCTCTAGGGATTGACGTTCAAGAAATTGTCCACCAATCGATCATAAGAACTCAGAGTGCTTTATCCCGTATTAGAAAACCTGGTAGACAACTTAATCAACCCCTTGATTTCACAAATCTTCAAGAACAACCTCAAGACACTGGTCTGCCCGAAAACCCTTTAGGTGGTAATATTACCAATCCCGCTGAAGCACTTATCCTTGGTGTTGGAGGATCCGGTATCCCACCATCCCCACTTGATTCCTCTCCACCCTCTTCAGGAGGGGAATCCTTGGACGAAGGAAGTTCTTCATCTGAACCATCTCAACCTTCAAATCCACCAAATCCCATGGAAAATTAAAATAATCCTGCCAGACCTTGGCTCGATCAAGATGCCGTGACAGTACCTGGACCCTAACACCCATTGCTTAAACATTCAGAGAAATGGCTGCCCAAATTTGATCCATATTCGAAGCAATCAGCTGGGGATCACATCAAGAAATTTATGTTAGTTGTTAGACTCCGGAGTGTCGAACACGAAGATGTTGTGTGCAAGTTATTCCCTTACACTTTTAAGGGGGATGCTTCAAACTGGTATTTTGCGCAACAACCTCAAACCATCGTGTCTTGGGACAAGTTTGAAACCTATTTTCTAGAAAAATTCGGCGATGATAAATCTCCAGAATTTTTGGTAATGGAACTCTCTAGTTTGAAAATGAACCCTAAGGAAAAAGTTAAGGACTTTAACCAGACATTCCTAAGGCTAAAAAACAAAATCCCTGTCGATTTGATGCCAGCAGAAAATTTGATTGTTGCATACTATACTAAGGCCCTGCATAACAACATAGCCATATGGGTTCACATTATTAGAAGCCTTTGAGGAGGTAGTCCTAATATAGAAAGACATTCTAAGCTTAAAATATAACCTAAGTAGTGAGGCTGAAACAACTTCATCCTCTAAAAAGAAAATAGAAATTCTCACTAGGCCTCCTCAAACTAAAAATCAACAAGACACATTAGACCTGGAGAGTTTGTAGAAGTTTTTCCAGAAATTATCCAATCAGGTCATAGAATTGAAGAGATCTGATGAGGAGGCATCTATAAGTAAAGGAGGTTTTAGACCACCTTTCAGAAAACCTTTTCCTCCAAACCGACCAAACTCGACCATAGAAGGTCTAAACTTCGAAGGTCTACAGTATGCTTTGCAAGCAATACTAGAAGCACATGATAACTCTATTTCTGCACCTCCTAAAAATCATGATGATATGGGTGAGGAAGAGACACCTGAAGAGGAAGACTCATCTCCTCCCATTTTCGGGCACTTGTCGGACAACATCTTTCAAACAAACTTTGAAATTGTCCATCCCTATAACACTAGAAGTAAAACACAAAACAAATCTTCACCTGAAACAAGTAAAAATGTGATTTCAAAACAACCAAAGCAAACTGAAACAAGACAAAACTCTGCGGCCCCAGTTTTAGAATATGATTTAGTTGAAGATCTAAAAAAACTAAGGGCTAATATATCATTTTTTTAATTACTGAAATTTCCACTTATCCTACAGAAAATGCTCCAAAGTATTGCTGAAAATAATAAAAAAAATGATCTTATCGACAAGAAATCAACAGAAAGTTACCAAAACAAAGCTAAAGATGTCCCAGGTAAAAATTCATCTGAAAATCAAGATAAAAAGGACACATCAGAAAAAACTATAGGAAACTTAGATAAAACTGTTTCAGGTACAACCATAAAAAATCAGTAGAATTCTATTGTTTCCGCACGAAAAAATGTGCCTCCTTTTTATTAACTTTCAAAATTTTCAATAGGAATGTACATAACTGTATGGTTGATTCCGACACCTTGTCAAATGTAATGCTTCTGTCGATGTGTTAGAAAATTAACGCTGAGTTAAAACCTTATGATTTAAAGATCATTCAATTAGATCGAACTAATGTCAAAGTTGTTGGTGAACTTTAAAATGTGTTGATAAGGTTATCATCAAATCCCAAGGTTCACCAAGTAATTGATATTATTGTTGTTGACATTCCTGAAGTATATGGTTTATTTTTTAGTAGAGATTGGTCAGAACAATTACATGGATATTTTGCTATAGACTGGTCTCATTTGTGGCTGCCAAAAAATGGACAACCCAGCAAGATCATAATAAACCGAGAACGTTACCTCAAGTACACCGTGACAGATTTAAATGACCCAAATGAGCCTTTTATTACTACTGCAAATTAGATTGAGACACAGGGAGTGAATACCTTTATTGGTAATTTCATGACTGAAATTTCCTTATCACCAACCCAGAACAACAATTTGAAGTAACAACTTATACTCAGACAACAACTTTTCCAAGTACACCGAACATTGCTAATGACGAACAAATCTGGTCCTTATATTTTGATGGATCCAAATCTCAGGGAGGGGCAGGTGTTGGTTGTGTACTTATCGATCCTGCAGGTAATAAAACATTTATTGCTTGTCATTTGGAATTTGAATGTACTAACAATACAACAGAATACAAAGCAATTCTGCAAGGACTAAGGAAGGCACTGGATATGGACGTGTAAAAATTGGTAGTATTCGGTGACTCTGAGATCGTGGTCAAGCAGGTAAAAAATGCAATACATTGTTTATCACCACATTTGAAAAAATACCAGACTGAGGTATGGGGTTTAATTCCTAAATTTCTCGCTTTCAATATAAATTCCATTCCTATATCGAGTAATTCAGAAGCTGATTTATTAGCTAATGTTGCCTCTAAATTGTTGCCTACTGAAGGCCTTTCTCCTAACACATTCTCGGTTGAATTGTTATTCAGGCCATCGATTCCTGACAATATCACAAACTGGAGAGTATGCAATGACGATCAACAAATCATCAATTTTTTGCATATGGAGGACACCTTCCATGATGCAGTAATCGATGAAAGCACTCATGACGAAAACCTCCGAGATTTCACGGTAATATCTGATCCTTGATCTGCAGAATCATCATCCGAGATGGTAAAATCTATTCTCAAATATGTCGTTAGATTAGAAAAATTTTATGACCTACATGACAAGTTTAGAGGGGTAGTCAATTGCAAAACGAACAGTTCCTCATTGTTGTATGAAACTATCAATTTAGGAACGCAAGATCACCCTCAAAATATCAATCTGACAAAAGGGTGCTCTGAACAAGAAAAACCAGCTTTCATAAAATTGTTCAAATAATTCAAAGATGTGTTTGCTTGTACATACGATGATCTAAGAACTTTCGACCCAAACATAATACAACATGTAATTCCTATGAAACCCCAAACCCAACCGTTTCAACAAAAAATGAGGAAAATGCATCCTAAACTAGAACCCACCGTAAAAAAAGAACTTAATAAATTACTCACTGCCAAGATCATTTTTCCAGTCTGACATACCCAATGGGTATACAAATTAGTCCCGGTAAGGAAGAAGAGTGGATAAATTCGACTTTGTGTCGACTTTCACAATTTAAACCGAACCTCTGATAAAGATAATTACCTTGTTCCTCCAATGGAACAAATTCTGCAACAAGTATTTGGTTATGAAATATTGTCTTTATTAGATGGTTTCTCAGGATATAACGAGGTCCTCATGTCTCCATCAGATCAGCTAAAAACCACTTTTCATACCCCATGGGGCACTTACGCCTACAGAAAAATGCCTTTCGGATTGATAAATGTCGGTGCCACTTTCCAAAGGGCAATGGCCATTGATTTTTGTGGCCTTATTAATTAGTCATTTGTGGTCTATATAGATGATGCTATCATATTTTCCAAAAACAAGAAAGACCACCTGTCTCATCTTAGGGTCATGTTAGAACGATGTTGCAAGTTTGGCATTTCCCTCAATCCTGAAAAATCAATCTTTGCAGTGGAACAAGGGAAATTGCTTGGGTTTATAGTTTCTAAATATGGAATGATAATCAACCCCGAAAGAACCCAAGCCATTGGTAACCTGCCCCCACCTTCTTCCAAAAAGGCCATGCAATCCTTTCTGGGTAAAATTAATTTTGTCAGATGTTTTGTTCTGAGTTTTTCTGAGATGGTCAGACCTCTACAAAACCTGATAAAAAATGATGTCTTGTACAAATGGGGATCACAAGAGAATCAAGCTTTCAATTCTATTATAAAATCCATAATCTAAGCACCTTCCTTGATGAGCCCTGATTTTTCCCTGGATTTCACATTATATACTTTTGAATCTGACAGATCTTATGATGTTGTGCTTACACAGAAAAATGTTGAAAGCAATGAGATACCCATTTCATTCATGAGATCTGATTTTAAAGGGGTAGAACTAAATTACCTCGCGGTAGATTAGCAGGCATACGCTGTTTTTAAAGCAGTTAAACATTTAAGGTCTTACCTGTTGAAATCCAGGACCAAAATTGTTGTTCCTTACCCTGCTGTAAGAAATCTGTTAGTGTAAAAAGAAATGGGTGAGAAAAGAACAAATTAGATGACATCACTTTAGGAATATGATCTCGAAATAGTACCTGCACAAATTGTTAGAGGTCAAGGCCTTTGTAAATTAGTAGTTGATTTAGTTGAAAAGTCAGAAAATCAAATAAATACATCAACTGTAAATCAACATAACGAAACACAAGTATGTTGTGCACAAACTGTGCCCAATTCATGGTATGAGAATATCAGATTTTATTTGCTACACGAAACTGCTCCTTGTAATCTTGATCCGAAAAACAGAAGAGCACTAAGGCTTAAATCTGCATCTTTCCAACTAATTAATGACATATTATTTCGAAAGAATTTTGACGGTGTTTTTCTGCGTTGCTTAGAAAAAGAGGAATTTAAAAGAGTGTTGGCTGAACTTCATTCCAGTGATGTTGGGGGTCATTTTGGTGGAGATACCACTGCCCACAAAGTAATAAGGGATGGCTACTATTGGCCTACCTTGTTTAAGGATGCTCATACTTTGTCCTGCAAGTATATAATCTATCAAAAGGCTGTAGGACAGGTGAAAAAATTAGCTTTTCCTTTGCAACATGTTACTGTAGACACACCTTTTCAGCAGTGGGGCCTAGATATTATAGGACCAATCAATCCCCCTTCCTCACAGCAACACAAGTACATTCTTACGACAACAAAATATTTTACGAGATGGTATGAAGCCTTACCATTAAAAGTGGTCAACACAAATAAGGTAGTTTCATTTCTGAACTCTCATATTATCACTCGTTTCAAAATTCCTAAATGCTTGGTTTTTGACAATGCTTCTTATTTCTCCTCCCTGGACATGAATGTCTTCACTCTAGAGAAAGGGATTAAACTAAAGTAATCTGCCATCTATTACCCTCAAGGGAACGGTTTGGTCGAATCAACGAACAAAAATCTGATCAAGATCATAAAGAGAGTAGTGTCAGAAAAGCACAAGAATTGGCACAATGTGTTGTACAAGGCACTTTGGGCTAATAGGGTGACTCCAAAATATTCCATTGGTAACTCTCCTTTCTTCCTCGTTTACAGAAGATAATCCATCCTCCCTCCACATGTCTTGCTTCCTTCTCTACAATTATCGCAGAAAGTTCAAGAAGAGGAATAACCTCCTCTAGAAAATTGGATAAATGATTTATTGAAGTTAGAAGAAGTAAGAACACAAGCAAAACAAAAATTGGATCAACGCCAACAAATTGTAAAGAGCTGGTTTGATACAAGTTCATCATCTGAAAGAAACTTTAATGTAGGGGACTTGGTCCTCAAATGGGACAAAGTGCACGAGAATAAAGGAGAACATACCAAGTTCCAAAACCTGTGGCTGGGGCCTTTTGTCGTTTTTGAAAAATTGGGTCCTAGTTCTTTTCGTTTGCATAACTTGGAGGGGCAACCGGACACTTTCCCAGTGAATGGCCAGTGTCTCAATAAATACTTCACTTGATGAAATCAGATCCACCCCTTTGTAAATATTTTAGTTTACATTTCTGTTTTGTTTTTGGTTCTTTTCATTTTGTGTGATTTTTGTGTGTTTTCTAGATAATTATTTTTGGATCACCATTCATTATTGAAGGGAATTGGATCTTTCATTTGCAACAGTTGATAAAAGTTCAAAGCATTTGAACATTAATTTCTAAACTCAGATCAGTTACGGTACGTTTTTGTGCAGTCTTTGTTCCCGATTTTCATTGAAATCTCAGGGTAACACGAGTATCTTTAAAAACTTATGACGCCGTCCCTGTTTTAATGAGAACAACTCATAGTGTTTTCCCATCTCGGAGATGATTTCTTAACTGAAATCTAAATTTCCAAATTATGATGAAAGTCATCAGAACATAAAAATAATTCTTAAAAGATCAATCCTTTCATTGCCTGGCTATGAAATCTTCAGTATCACCCCACTCTCTTAATATCATGAAGTTTCTGAAAATTTTACAAACGGTTTTAGAGAGTTAGAAGCACTATAATGTATGGGAATTATGTGTAAACCCATCGGGATACTGAATAGGTCTGCTGGCAGCGGGTAAATGCACACATTATACCAAGACAACTTCGATGGGGTACTGAATAGGCCTACTAGCAGCAGGTAAATGCACACATGATGCCAAGACAACTTCGTCAGGGTACTGAACAGGCCTGCTGGCAACAAAGAAATGTCAGGTTAAAAAATCCTCAAGTATGTTTTTTAAAATTGATCAGGTGTCAGGATACTTTTATCATTAATGGACGACTCTTGGACATGATAGAAGTACTAGAGTGGGTTAAATGACATCCCTGCGGAGGCTATGGACTCCTGCCAGCAACAGTGGCCCTGTCAATAGTATTGGAGTTATCTATATAAGCATCGCTATCCCTGTGATCTAAACGATATGTCAGACTACAATTTTTGGACAAAAAATTATCCAATACTATGACTGTGTTATTTTTTCTGAGTTAGTGTCGAAATGCTTAATCTGTCTTTTAATTGCTTCTAATAATTACTGTTGAGTCATCGGTTCCCTGATATAAATTTTTGATGATGCAGAGATAACTGCTTCACCCAGCGTGTCACCATTGTTGGAAACCAAATATTCATGTGAATTTTATCATGGTAAATGTCATCATCAAGGGATAAAATTTTCTGTAGCTGCCTCCTTCTCCTTACAATTTTTTTTTTTTTTTTTGGCTTTGAAAAGATTCATTGGACTAGTTGTGTGTAAGAGTGCATTATTTTAATCTATCATCTGTTTTGTTCAATTTCATGACTGAAAGCATGAAATTGGAACAAAATTTGGTTTAAGTGGTCATCGTACCATTGTGGTTTTTTATTTTGCAAATGGGATAACACCTAGAGGGCATCTAATATTTTTGTAAGCCTTAAACATAGTGAAGACTACCATTTTTATCGGTTGATCCATTACCATAGCACATGAATTATGCACCTTGAGGTTATGACTTAGTCATTCTATCCTTGATTTTATTTTGGTTTCCACATTTGACATATCTGTGATCACGCAACAAACAAACTTTGGCTTAATTTGAAATTTGAATGTTACCTCTAGCAGTCGTATCATGGTCTCGTCATCCTGATATAGGACTGACACACTTACCTTCAACCATCACCCCTTCGTCTTGCATAGCTCATGATTGCATTCATTGTTTCAAGTGGTATGTTTTGGTGCTTTGGGTTTGGCATTCATTTCACAGAGTGGTTTCCTATTCTGTGCATCCTTTGGTTACTACCCACTCAATTCTCCAAATGGTTGTTATGGTGGCTCCCTGAATCCTTAGGTATCAGGTTTCTCCCAATTTTACAGACCTCATCCTTCTTTTCGTGTGTTGGAGAACACAACCCACCTCTCGCTACCCTTGTTGTTTCTATGTGACCATATCAATGGCGCCTGTTGTGAGGATCAAGCCCAATGGTTCACAGGCTCTCCTCTCACATGACGATGTCGTGGATGAACTTTTGGCGTATGGATGGGATGGTTTCATCAGACGGTTTGAGGGTTACAACCTCGCAGTGGCCCAATATTTCGCTCAGACTTTTGATGTCACTAGGGTTAAAATTGGGGATTTGCAGCTAGAGGTGATTGAGGGTTCCATAACAGAGGCTACAAGATTATCCCAAGAGGGAGATTGATGGTTTAAGAAAATCAAAATCGAAGGCGTGCCATGGCGTTTACTCATGGCCTCCAAGAAATCACGTTGTTGTCCAAAAGGTACACCAATTTCTCTTTTCAAACCATGATGGAATGTATTTCTCTTAATTCTTATGAAATTCATTACATGTGAAGGTAGATACAGATTGGTCTTCTTGTATCATGTCCGCTTGCTTATGGTTTTTCTAGGTTTCAGTTTGAATATGTCGTTTTATCTATTGAAGGGTCTATAGAAAATGGCTGAGTTCTATCAGATATAGAAACTAAACCCATAGTCAAGCCTATTCCACCATGGCCTCATCCAAATCCCCGTGGTTTCGCATCTGTCTAAAACTGGGGACAGTTGGGAAAATTTCTTGTTTAGAAATAATTTTACCCTACCTGAAAATGTAATAGAATCACCTCTACATCTCAATGAAAAACCCAGTCCCTGTCGATCTAACCCCACTATCAAAAACCTATATGCTAATCTACACCTGCATCCATATATCAAACCCCTGTTGTTACCCAGAAGCCACCCACGGGGAAGAATCCGAGATGCGATTTTGTGCCCAGAAAATCTTTGGAGGAAGTTTTGGGTGATTTAAAGGATAGGATTCCTACCATTCCAAAGCTTGAGCCAATTCTATTTGAGTTGAATGAACCATTTTTCAAGAAAAAGGGTAGGCATAAGAAACAGAGCAGTCCGGATATTAATTTCAAAAATAAGAGACATGATCGCCTGGTATCTAGGAAAATGAGAAATCGATAGTGTGATAATGAGAAATCGACACCTGTGATCGATATCGATGATCATTTGTCCAAGGATGACATCAATGATTTTATAGCTCAAGAGGATATAGATGAATTGATTCTTGGGAATGATGTCGATACTGATCCAACATAGTTCGATTTCGTTTCTAATCTCCTACCGTTCTTAAAGAGACAAGAGGGTTTCTCTGGTATACAACACAATCTGAAACAAATCACGGGATAGATTAAATTTCCCTCTGCAAAACATGCTCGACCTTTGCCTACCATAAAACTGGTTCACTGCGAAAGCTGTTTTGATCGGATTGCGATATATTACCATGATGTCTTCTATCTTCAAGAACAACTGAACCAAATGGTAGCACAAAATTCAGTACTCATGAGGGAGAATGATGAGTTGAAAGCCTGCGTTCAATCGAACGCACACAGGGCTAACAAGAGAATCAAGCGGTCTGGAAATGTGATCATTAAAAGCTCAACAAACTTCAACACCATTATAAATTCAGACTTATCAGATGCCTCTTTGTCAAATATCTGAAATGGTAAATAGTTGTTTTGATTTTGTTGGAGAAACAATAGATAGATTCACTTTTGATTTTATTTTTATTTTGAGACTAGCTACAGAATCGAAAGATTTTGTATCCAGTCTATTTAAAATTATTTGTTTATATTATTATCTAAACTTTGATTTCATTTTATCATTTTAGGTAAATAGTAGATTATGATGCTATGTTTAAGGAAAATTAATCATGGGTTAAGCGTTCAATAGCTTAGTAATTTCCCATTAAAAAAAAAACAATGTCATTAATGAAATTATTTTTGATTTAAAGACTCCTACATGAGTATCTTTTTGTTACTCTATTTTTGTAAAACAAACTTATTTTCAGAGATCTTCCTCTATCTTGTATGATCGGAGGTAACAGATCCAATACATGTTTAAATAACTATTGTTGCTTGTTGTTGAGGGCACGCTTTTCTGAACCATAGAATGGACATATAATTTTGGAAGTGATATGAGAAAGCAGTTTGTTGTTGGTTTTAGACCTGTGTAAACTGTACAATGTTTGTTTCATTGTATTCTCCTATAATTTCTATGTTATGAAATGTTACTTGTGTTGATTTAGCTTTAGTGTTTTCTTCACTTGATAGTTTATATCGTTGGTTATCTAAATGTTGTCCATTATCTTTTGTCCTAGTTTGTACATGTGATCAATCAACTATTTAGGTATTTTTGAAGGGATCCAAGATAATGGAAAAGAAGATGGAAACGACAAAAATAATATCCCACTCCCTCATTAAGGCTATAAAAGGGGATGGATACATGATAACATGTCTATCCATCAGTCCGAGGATGAAAGGAAATTGATTTTGTTAATTTAGTGTCTATCATGGCTTGAAGGATGCACCAAGATATACCATCAAACTTAACGTCCCTATTAGAAACAATGGTCTTTTTCAATGCAAAATGAACCCAAACATGCTCAAAGAAGAGCTTAGTAGTCACTTATGTTGTGACACTCTGGTAGTATGGTGATAAAATTTCCATTGGAATTGATCAACAACCATAAAAAGACAATGATTACCATGCTTTCCTAAGGGAATACATAACATAAAATCCATGGAGACTAACTTTAAAGGATTATTTGGAGTGGGTATAGGAGTATATAGTCCCTATTTTTTTATTATAGGTTTAGATATGGAACAAGAAATGCACAATTTTATATATTAGTTGATGTCTTGTTCGAGCTTTGGACAATAGAAGTACTCCTGCAACTCTTCCATTGTATTCTACATGCCAAAATTCTTTACCACCCAACAATAATGTATCTCCCAAATCACCTTCTCATGCTTGCATGAAGGAAAAAAAATATGGTGTTATGCACATGGTTATGTTATATTGAGAAGAACATGAATATCACATAAATTACCAACGAAACAACATAATATAGAGAATAACACACCAAAATGATACCTTTATTGAAAAGAGAGCAATGTTCACTTGCATATTCAATGGGAAACCTTCAGTAAAGTAGTGCTCTATTACAATAATTCTCAAGACAAAGACTTCTCATGCCCTTGAATCATATTTATACTAAATCTATCTACCAAAAGAACAATCTAGAGGAATATCTTTCTAGAAGCGAAAGCTTCTATTAGGTCTTCTTACATTTGACTTATTATTTCTTATTACTAGGCCTTATTTATTAATATCGACCTTTATTACATGGAAAATATATTATTCTACCTACGTGAGGGGTTATGGAGGTTAGGTCCCTGACATGCCCCCCCCCCTAAAGACAACCTTGTCCTCAAGGCTTGAGATGAGGAAATTGTTGCAGAATGGTAGTCGACTCCCAGGTGACATTTTCTAGTTGTGTGTCCTTCCACTGAACCAAAACTTGATATTTCACTGGAAGAGATGATGCTTGCACTGGTCCAAGACTGCTTGTGGCTGCAACCAAATGTAACCTTCTTCTTCCAACTCAGGTAGACTGGTCTAAGCATGGAACCTAGTGCAGAGCACTTTATTTAAGCAGGAAACATGAAAAACAGGGTGGAGCTTACAGTGATTGGGAAACTCTAACTGGTAGGCCGTTGGCTCCACTCTCTTGAGAATATGGAAAGGAACATAGATTTTGGGGGTGAGTTTCTGACAATGCTGGGATTTGAGTGAATTCTGCTTGTAAGGTTGCAGACATAGATTTTGGGGGTGAGTTTCTGACAATGCTGGGATTTGAGTGAATTCTTCTTATAAGGTTGCAGACGAAGAAACACCTGGTACCCTTCAACAAATTCACGTTTAGAACGACCCTGATCTTCTTGCTGTTTCACGCGATTCTAAGCCATGACCAAATTTTCTTTGAGAGTATGGAGAATGGCCATGCAGACTACAAGAGTTTGATCCATCTGTTGAACCTTGGAGATATCGGGCATGTATGATAGAACTAAGGGTGGATTTTGTCCGTAGACTGCTTCAAAGGGAGTCATGCGAGTGACAGTGTGGTAAGAGGTGTTATACCACCATTCAATGAGGGGTAACCACTAAAACCATTGATTTTTTCTATCAGATGCAAAACACCTCAAATAGGTTTCCAAACACTTGTTGATCGCTTCATTTTTTCCATCAGTTTGAGGATGATACATTGTGCAAATATGCAATTAGGTTCCCTACAGTCAAAACAATTCTTTCCAAAAAGTGTTGGTGAAAGTTGGATCATGGTCATAAATAATAAAATGAGGCATGCCATGGAGTTTGAAGATATTATCCATAAAAATTTGAGCCATCGTGGATGTTGTGAATGAATGTTGAAGAGAAAAAATTAGCATATTTGGAAAGATGATCCAATACTACCATGATGATTGACTTATTGCCTAATTTAGGTAATCCAACAATGAAGACCATAGAAATACCTGTCCAAATAGTAGGTGGAATTGGAAGCGGTTGGAGTGTTCCTGGAGCTTTGACCGTTTCTCCCTTATTATGTTGACAATTATCACATTCATCCACAAAGGTGTGAATGTCCTATTTCATACCGTCCTAGAAAAAATAATGTTTGACCTGTTCATAGGTTTTGGTAAAACTGGAATGCCCAACTGTAGGTGAAGCATGAAACTCATAGAGCATAGTGGATTTAAGGTTAGACTGTCTGCTTAAATACATGTGACCTTTATAACAAAGCTTGTCATGGTGCCATGAGTACCCTGGAGTAGCTTGCATATCCTTCTGTAGTGTTTGGATTAGTATTGAAAGTTTGGGGTCTTGCAACCATTCTTAGAGAACCTCCTAAAGCCAATCTGTGACAATTAAAGAGAGGGAAAAATGGGACCCGTCCTCTTCATATTTCCTGGAAAAGGCATCAACCACCACATTTTCTTTTCCTTTATGTATATGATCTCATAATCATATCCAAACAACTTGGTTACCCATTTTTTTTGTTATGGGGAAGAAATTATTTGTTCCAGAAAATACTTGAGGCTTTGATGATTAGTTTTAATTTAGAAACATTGCCACAAGAGATAAGAAAGCCAGAGATCCACAACCTACAAAATAGCCAACATTTCCTTTTCATAGGTGGATTGACCCAAATGGTGCTTGGACAATTGTTTGTTGGTGAAAGCCAAAGGTCGACCATTTTTCATGAGGACAACCCTAACGCCTTTCTTTGAGGCATCACACTCCAATACAAAGGTATTATTGAAGTCAGGGAAATCCAAAATAGGCATAGTGCACATAGATCCTTTCAAATCTTGGAAGGAATGGTCGGTTGTTGGATTCCAACTGCAAGAATTATTTTTAAGGAGCGTTATGAGGGGAGCTGCAATTTTTCCATAATTCTGAACAAAATTGCAATAATAGCTTGTCAAATCCAGGAAGCCACAAATTTTTTTAAGAGTTTTTGGGCGCGACCAATCCTACATAGATTCAATTTTCTTTGGATCCACCCTGACAACATCCTTGCCAACAATATGTCCTAGGTACTCAACTTCAGAGGCTACAAAAGAACATTTATACTGCTTAAGAAATTTTTTTGGTGAGACAATAGTCAGAGAACTTGAACCACATGGGCAAGATGGGCTTGCCAAGTTTTTCTATAGATGAGAATATCATTAAAGAAAAATAAGACAAAATGACAAAGGAAAGGACTGAAGACATGATTCATGAGACTTTGAAAAGTGGAGGGAGCATTACAGAGGTGGAATGGCATAACCAAGAACTCATAGTGACCCTCATGAGTTATGAATGCATTCTTGGGAATGCCTTCTTCTTTCATACAAATCTAGTGGTAGTTAGAGAAGAGATCAAGTTTGGTAAAATACTAAGCACCACTTAATTCATCCAAAATTTCATCAATTAAAGGAAAAGGAAATTTTTCTTTGATGTTGAGTTTATTGAGGGCGCAAAAATCAGGACACATGTGCCAAGTACCTTCTTTCTTGAGTACCATGACTACTGAAGAAGAATAGGGGTTGGTACTGGGATGGATGACACCAAATTCTAGAAATTCTTGAACAATCTTCTCAATTTCATTCTTTTGGGTGAAGGGATGACAATAAGGGAGAACATTTGGAGGAAGAATGCCTAGAACTAGAGGAATGGAATGATCATGGACACCTCGAGAAGAAGGAATTCCCTGGGGTGTTTGAAACACAACTTGGTGTTGGGAGAGGATATATTGTAGGTTAGGATGTACAGAGGGTGTCTCAACTACCTAAATGGAATGAAGTTAGGAAGTAATGATAGAATGACCTTTTCTAAGGAGATTTTCCATTCAATGGGAATTGATGATCTCTGGTGACCCTGTTGTGATGCCTTGGAACTAGTGTTGTTGGCCCTCCTACTGGAATTGCATGGTTAATTTATGGAAATCCATGGCGATAGGGTCGAGAATGCGTACCCATTAAACGCCAAGTATAATGTCACAATGACCCATGTCAATAGAAAACATATGATATTTCAAGTGGTACTGACCAATTTGGAGGTGCACATTTTCACAATGCCCTCGATGTTTCATAGAACTGCCATTGGAAATTATTAACTGGACGGATATAGAAATTGATTTCTTGGGAAATGCAATGATGAATAAAATTATGGGTCCTACCACTGCCAACTAGACTGATGACTTTTTGGTTCTTAATGTAGCTAATTAACTTGAGGGTTTGGGGAGCAGAGAACCCAATGAGTGCATTCGAGGAAATCAATGGTTCAACTTCCAGTGGATCAGAGGGAAGATTAAGATCAGCTGGTGGGGGTAGTTTGGGTACATGGGAAACATCAACATATTCTTCAGAAACATCCTCATTCATAGCCATAAAAATCTTATGTTCCTTACACTTGTACACCAGAAAATACTTTTCATCACAATTATAACAAAGACCCTTAAGTTGATGTTCATCCATTTCGACCCGAGTTAATTTTTGGATCCCGAGGGGAGTGGAAGGAGGGGTGGGAAGGGTGGGTTTAGGGCGAGGAATAAAGGGTGTTTTTCGGGTTTGGGATGAGACTACTTGTTTTTCTTCCTTGTCCCTTTTAGTAGCTTCCAACCAAGTCCGAGGGTGAGCCATGAGGACATGGGAACATATTTCATCCTTGAGTGTTACAACCCTAAAATGCACCATACAGGTTTACCTGGCATCAGGCCAACTCATGCCTCTTCCTAGCCAAAGCCATGCTGAGTAACTCCTCAAAAAACCACTCAAAACAAGCAACCCGCGCCCTAACTTCTCACTGGGCGCGGG
>SNQJ01S0002785.1:0-14325 GCA_010110895.2 Picea sitchensis | reverse complement strand
TCTCATCTATGATATTTGATTTATGTTTTTATCTCTAACCCTATAATAGATCAGTAGCATGCATGCATAGTATTGTTTGATTGCAGGAAGCTTTGTGGAAGGAGCAGCAGCAGCAAAAGGACAAGAAACTCAACGGAGGATCTGCTTCAGCCGTCCGGAAAAAGGTTGGTTTATTCTTCTCTTGTATGCATGTGAAGAAAGAGGTTTTAGATACGGGTAGAAGGTCAAAAGTTAAGCCTTAAGGGTCATTTTCTGCGTATAAGTTTAGAGCCCTAGCTTATTAGTCCGTAGGGTAGAATACCCAACAACATTGAGGCCACTGATAAATCATTCATTGAAAAAATCATCTGTCATGCCCTCCGTTCTGAAAGCCAATTGCTCAAAAGAAGCTATAAACTCTTCCACAAACTGTGTCCAAGCCACATGTCCTTGGCGTGCCTTTTTATTCCATTTCCACCATTTCCAACGTTCAAGATCCAAATGGAGAACAACATAACGAAGTTTGGCCAAATCACCAGAAATGTCATGGAAAGAGAAGTAGTGTTCCATTTGGGTGACCCAGCCTGTGGGGTCTGAGCCATGAAATTTTTTCACATCCACTCTATGAAGGCACAAGTCATGATGAAATTTATTGGACTGAAAATTCTGAGAAGTGGAGGAAGTATCACCTCCGGGGTGCGAAAGTAGGTCAGATGAGGGAAAGCCTTCAGGAATTTCAGTTTGGAGAATAGTTTACTTGCAAAGGATTCAAGTTGGATTTCCATGTGGGAAGAAGATCATTTTTCATGTCTTTTTTCAGGGCTTCCATTTTGGCGTCTATGGTGGAATGCATGGAGGAAGTGATGGTGGAAATATTGGCATTGATTTTCCGCAATTCCTACTGGTCCATGGAGAGATTAGATGACAAGGTATTGAAATGTGCTTCAAGGTCTTGGCTACATGTGTGGGCCATGGTGAAAGGAGGGAACATGAAGGGGGTGGGAGGGTCCACACAAAAAATGGGTTAGACAGGAAGGGTATCACAACGATCAGGGTGAAAAGGGGAATCCAATGGGATAGGTCCCAAATAAAGGGGTAAGGACCACAAAAAAAAGGATGAAAAATAATAGGTATCACTACGATCAGGATGAAAAGAGTAATCCAATGGGATAAGTCTCAAATAAGGGTGAAAGAAGGCTCCAATGTTTTTTTACTCTTGCATAGTTCTACTCCTATCTGAATAATACATGGCAAAATGCCCAAATTATTAACATGAAGAAATGTGTAGTAATTTCGCAACCAGAATGCAGGAGGCAAGGTTGCATGAATATAGATCTTGTCCATTCCTTTTCTGTTCTTTGATTCATTTGCGAGATCTAAAACCCATGCAAACACACGAGAATGGAAAATAAATCTCTTTTATTCTTTCTCCATCCTAACTATTACAATTGAAGTTCAACTCCTTATAACTACTATCTCAGATTTTCAAAAACAACAAATTTTAGAAAAACAACTAATTTTGGAAAATTCTCGCATGACTCTAAAACTGGCCACTAACTAAAACCTAATTAGAGTGACACTATTTGTCAACTCGCTTTACTTATTATTCCTTATTACTAGGCCTTATTAGTATCGACCTTTATTACATGGAAAATATATTATTCTACCTACATGATTGGTTAGGGAGGTTAGGTCCCTAACATGCCCTCCCCCTTAAAAATAGCCTTGTCCTCAATGATTGAGATGAGGAAGTTGTTGTAGAATGGTAGCTGGCTCCCAGGTGGCATCTGTTGGAGTTGTATCTTTCCATTGTACTAACACTTCTTGGATGGTGCAGTGATGGAGACGACACTCATGCTGGTCCAAGACTGCTTGTGGCTGCAACCAGAAGGAGCCTTCTTCATCCAACTCAGGGAGACTGGTTTGATTTTGGCACTTAGTTCCAATCACCTTCTTTAAGAATGAGACATTAAAAAAAATATGGAGCTTAGAATGATTGGGTAAAGCTAACTGGTAGGCAACCAGTCCCACACGCTTGAGAACTGTATAAGGACCATAAAATTTAGGTGCCAATTTCTGACAATATTCAGCCTTGAGTGAAGTATGCTTATAAGGTTGCAGTCAAAGAAATGCTTATTCCCTTCAACAAATTGACGTTCAGAATGACCTTGATCTTCTTGTTGCTTCATGCGATTATGAGCCATTACCAAATTCTCTTTGAGGGAACAAAGAATAGCCTCTTGAACTATAATATTTTGGTCAACCACCTAAACCTTCAAGACACCTAGCATGCATGAGAGAACTGAAGGTGGATTTTGTCCATATACTGCTTCAAAATGTGTCATGCGAGTAGTTGTATGGAAAGATGTGTTGTACCACCATTCAACTAGGGGTAACCATTGAGCCCACTATTTTTTCCTCTCAGAGGAAAAACACCTCAAATATATTTCCAAAAACTTGTTGACAACTTAAATTTGGCCACCAATCTGAGGATGATAGGTTGTGTTGAGATGCAATTGGGTTCCCTGTAGCCTGAACAATTCTTGCCAAAAATTGCTGGTGAAAGTGGGATCTCGGTCAGAGACAATAGTATGAGGCATGCATGAAGCTTGAATATATTATCCATGAAAATTTGAGCCATGGTGGATGCGGTAAATGGGTGTTGAAGAGCATAAAAATGAGCATATTTGGAAAGACAATCAACGATCACCATGATGATTGACTTATTGCCCAATTTAGGTAAGCCAACAATGAAATACATAGATATATCCCTCCAAATAGTGGGTGGAATCAGAAGTAGTTGTAGTGTGTTGTGGGCTTTGACTATTTCTCCCTTGTTGCATTGACATACATCACATTCCGCCACAAAGGTGCAGACGTCATGTTTCATACCATCCCCAAAAAAGGAATTTTTGACCTTGTCATAGGTTTTGGTAAACCTTGAGTCCCCAGTTGTGGGTGTAGTATGAAGCTTAGAAAGCATTGTGGATTTAAGTTATGATTTCTTACTTAAATACATACGACCTTTGTAACAAAGCCAATCATTGTGCCAAGAGTACCCTGGGGAAAATGGAGAGTTGTCTTGCAATTGTTGGATCATACAAAAAATTTTGGGATCTTGCAGCCATTCCTGATGAACAACTTGGAGCCAATATGGTACAATGAAGGAGAGGTAAAAGAGTGACCCTTCATCTTCATATTTTCTTGAAAGAGTGTCATCAACCACATTGTTTTTTCCTTTCTTTTAAATGATATCATAATCATGTCCAAATAGATTAATCACCCATTTTTGTTTCTCTGGGGATGAAATTCGTTGCTCTAGAAAATACTTGAGGCTCTGATTATCTGTCTTAATTTGGAAGCATTTCCCCAATATATAAGGGCTCCAGAGATCCATTGCATGCAAAATAGCCAACATTTCCTTTTCATAGTTTGATTGGCCCAAATGTTGCTCTTACAATTGTCTTCTAGTAAAGGCCAAAGGGTGACCATCTTTCATAAGGACTGTGCCAATTCCTCTCCTTGAATCATCACATTCCAGGAAAAATGTCTTTGTGAAGTTGGGAAGGGCCAGATAGGAGTGGTGCACATAGCCTCCTTCAAGGCTTGGAAGGAATGATCATTTGTTGGAGTCCAAGTGAAAACATTCTTTTTAAGGAGAGCAATGAGAGGCGCCACAATTTTTCCATAATTCTTAACAAACTTGTGATAATATATCGTTAAACCCAGAAAACCATGCAAGCTCTTGAGAGTCTTTGGGTGAAGCCAATATTTCATAGCTTCAATTTTCTTAGGATCCTCCTTGACACCATCCTTTCCAACAATATGACCTACGTATTCCACTTCCGAGGCTCCAAAAACACATTTACATTATTTGAGGAAAAGTTGGTGCTGAGAAAGTAGATGAAGAATTTGATCCACATGAGCAAGATGGGTTGTCCATGTTTTACTATAGATGATAATATCATCAAAGAAAACTAAGACACAATGACAGAGAAAAGGATGGAAAGCATGATTCATGAGGTTTTGGAAAGTGGAGGGAGCACACAAGCCAAAGGGTATGACCAAGACCTCATAGTGGCCCTCATGAGTTTGAAATGCAGTATTAGGAATGTCTACCTATTTCATATGTATCTGGTGGTAGCCATAACGAAGATCAAGTTTAGTAAAGTACTCAAGACCACTTAATTCATCCAGGAGATCATCAATTACAGGAATAGAAAATTTGTCTTTGATGGTGAGTTTTTTGAGAGAGGGAAAGTCAGGGAACATGCACCAAGAGCCTTCTTTATTAAGTACCATGACCACATGAGAAGAATAGGGGCTAGTACCAGGACTGATAACACCCGTGACGAGCGATTCTTGAACAATTTTATCAATTTCATTTTTCTGAGAAAAGGGATGATGATAGGGATGAACATCGGGAGGAAGGATGTTGAGGACAAGGGGAATGGAATGATCATGAACACCACGGGAAGGGGGACGTCCCTGAGGAGTGGAAAAAACAACTTGATGTTTGGAGAGGATGGATTGGAGGCCAGGATGCACAAAGGGTGTCTCAATGACTTGAAAGGAATGGAGTTGTGCAATAATGCTGGAATGATCATTTTTGAGAAGACTTTCCATGCGATGGGAACTAATGATCTTAGGGGAATATGTTGTGATTCCTTGGAACTTATACTGTTGGCCCTCCTGATTGAATTGCATGGTTAATTCCTCAAAATACATGAGGATGGGGCCAAGAGTCCTTAACCATTCGACACCCAGCACAATTTCACAACGACCCATGTCGATAACAAACATATGAGATTTCATGTTGTACTGACCAATTTGGAGACACAAATTTTCACAACGCCCCCACATTTAATGGAACCTCCATTGACAATAATGATTTGAAAGTTGTTGAATGCACATATATAGAAATTAGTTTCTTGGAAAATGCAGTGATGAATAAAATTATGGGTGTTGCCACTATCAATGAGGATGATGACCTTCTGATGCTTAATGTAACCAATTAGCTTGAGGGTTTGGGGAGAAGAGAAGCCAGCGAGAGCATTCAGGGAAATGATTGGTTCGACTTCTGAGGGGTTTGAGGGTGGAGTAATATCAGTTGGTTCAGGTGGCTCGGCCATAGGGGGAGCCTCGACCTCTTCTTCAGAAAAATCCTCAGAGATGGGCATAAAAATATTTTGTTCCTTACACTTGTGCCCAGGAAAATATTTTTCATCACAATTATAACAAAGGCCCTTGAGTTGGCATTCAACCATTTTTTCCCAGGTCAATCTATGGATCTTTAGTGGAGTGGAATGAGGGGCGATACTGACTGGTTTAGGGCGGGGAATAAAGGAGGGTTTTTTGGTTTGAGAAGAGACAACATGTTGTGCTACCTTAGCTCGTTTAGTATCTTCCACCCAACTCTGGGGGTGAGACATGAGGATGTGGGCATAGATCTCATCCTTGAGGCCACTGATAAAGCATTCTCAGAAAAAATCATCAGACATACCCTCCATGCAGAAAACCAAGCGCTCAAAAGAAGCTATAAATTATGCCACTATGCTAGATTGTTTCAACTTGGTCAAACGGCCTAAATGGTGGGTGTCGGTGTCAAAGCGTTCATAAATCTATGCAACAAATTGTGTCCAAGCCACATAGCCTTGGTGGAAATTTATTATCCATTGCCACCATTGCCAACGTCCCTGATCTAGATGGAGAACACCATACCAGATTTTGGCCAACTCATCAGTAATGTTGCACAAAGAGAAATAGTCTTCCATTTGAGTTACCCAACTGATGGGATTTGAGCCATCAAATTTGTTCACATCCAATCGAGAAAGGCATAGGTAATGCTGAAAGTGATGGGAATGAAAAGTATGGGCATTGGAGGAAGTCTCACCTTCGAGGTGAAAAGGTTTGTCAGATGAGGTAAGGTCTCTAGTAATATTTAGCTTGGTGCAGATCTGAGTAACGAAGGATTCAAGCTGGGTAGAGAGGTCCCATTTTAGGGTTTCCATTTTTGCATCTATGGTGGAATTCATTTTGGAATTGATGGTGGTAATATTGGCACTGATGTTTTGCACTTCCTACTAGGCCGCTGAGAAATCATGTGACAAGGTATTGAAGTGTGCTTCAAGGTCTTGGCTACATGTGTAGGCCATGATGAAAGGGGGTACCGGAAAGGGGTGGGTGGGACCACATAAAAAGGGATTATAGGTGAAGGGTATCATGATGATCAGGTTGAAGAGGGGAATCCAATGGGGTAGGTCCTAAATAAGGGGTATGGAAGGGGGTCGGGACCACAGAGAAAAACAAAATTTAAAAATGACAGGTATTACTGCGATCAGGATGAAAAGAGGAGTCTAATGGGATAGGTCTCAAATAAGGGTGCGAGCAGGCCCCATACTGTTTTTTTTTACTCCTACAGATTTATACTCCGATATGAATAATACTGTAGTGGTGAAATGCCCAAAGTCTTAACAGGAATATATATGTAGTAATTTTGCAACTCGAATGCAGGCGGAAAGGTTGCATGACAATTGATCTTGTCTATTCCTTTTCTGTTCTATTTCTGTCCCAAGGGTTAGGGTTTTTAGGGTGCCTATAGACAAGGGTTTACCCTGTGCTATAGCTCTTTGATATACATGCGGGTTCAAACAGTAGTACTCGATCTCTCAGGGCACCAACTAAGGAGGCTAGATTGTACCCTTAGTTGTACTACTCGATTACCTAGGTACTAGAGAGTGTCTTCTAGAGTGATTTTCTTTATGGCACTATAACAGTCAGGCGGCCAATTGATTTATCTATGAAGGTATTTAGGATATCTAGGCCAATCTGTATACAGGTGTTGTATGATGCACTACTACTTGAAGGGGAACCAACAATGGTTACAAGGGTGGCGAACAATGTGTGCTTAAGAACCACTTGTAGTTCTTGCATGTATGCTTCCCCAACCGCAGATTTATGCGTTGAACGACAGATCATTGTAGCTTTAATACGAAGAAATATGTCTCTACCCTGGAAAAAATTTACCCACAATTTATGCCAAGGAAAGTGCTTTGATACCACTTGTTAGGTACCAGATCTATTATAATAGCAGAAAAGAGAAATACTGTAGAGAATAATAGAAGAATAACAACATAAAATGGAAATACTACAGAGAATAACAACTAAACAATAAATTATATGGAGCCACAACACCAAAATAACACCTTTATTGATAGGAAACAATGTTCACTTAGGTCTTCAATAAATTTTATGGAGCCCTCGACTCCTATTTATACTAAATCTATCTACCACAAGAACAATCTAGAGGAAGATCTTCTAGATGTGAAAGCTTCTATTAGGTCTTCTTACATTTGACTTATTCTTCCTTATTACTATGCCTTATTAATATTGGCCTTTATTACATGGAAAATATATTATTCTACCTACATGAGGGGTTAGGGAGGTTAGGTCCCTAACAAGAATATAGAAACTTTAATTCTTTCTATCATTCTCTCCTCTCTTCCATGGATTATAGCATTGTATAACCACAAATCGACATCCCTTTAAAGTTGATAATGTTGTTTATGAAATAAACCAATTTGCATCATTACTTGTATTATCAGAGCAATATATTCGATGCCAAAGCACTATAAAAGTCAAAGTGGGCTAGTTCACTTACTTTTTTTTTTGGTTTTCATTGTTTGATTCTCCCTCTCCTTTCCCTAATGCTTATCAAAGTTTGCTAGCATTGATTTTACTTTCAATCAATTTTCATTCAAGGATTTTCCAATCACCCGTACTTGCATTATCAATGTTCAAAATATAACAAAAAATTATATTTTCCTCAAAGGGGTTAACTCAACCGGTTGCATTCAATGTTGTTGGTCATTTGGCTAATTCTGTGCTAGAAGGTGATAAGGTTCCTTATATTTCATCCAAAGGGGTTAGCTTAACTAATTTTCACCAATGTTGTTGGTTGTTTGGCTAGTTTTTCACCAGAAGGTGCCTAGGTTAGGCACAATATTATATGTCGACAGGTTTATAATGGATGTCATCCATGAATATCTGAAAGCATCTTTTGGATTTCCACGCAAGGTTTTCCTTGGGGGGGGGATTATATTTTGTGTTAAATTCATACATATGCACAAAGAATCATACCAATACTACTCTTGTTAATTAAAACACAACCCAATGTGAGCAACCACTACAAAAAAAGAGTGTAAATAATTCACTTACAAAACATTAATTTTGATCTTAATTCAAAGTTGATTATCAATAGTGACAAACTTCCTTCTCTTCTCATAAATTACAAATTTGTAGAGTAAGAAAGTGGATCCTCACCCATTTGTATCCTAACTTGCACATAATTTGTTGGTCTAGTTTTTCAAGCTTAGATGTAAGTAGAGGGAAATCAAGACCATACCTATAATGTGAAGAAAAAGGGTTTTCAAAGGTGTTTCTTACAGTTAGAGAATCAATATGATAGGAAGAGAGCTAGGAATGTAAAACATCGAACGAAGAATATATCACTCTATACCTACAAAAAGAAAGGACTTCTGCAATGATGAGATCATTCACAACAACTTTAGAAATTGGAATTGTAGGGGGTAAAGGGACAAGGATTTCACCATCAAAATCACACAAAACATTAATATCTTTATCATTTATAACCAGAGCATTAAGTTTATCTTGAGGAGACAAGTTGCAAACATTAGGAACATCATAAACAACATCATCCATGATAATATTGTGTTGATTCTAAGGAGGAGGATTGTATCATGAGTAGCACTAACAACAAGAGTAGTAGTGACATCTAAAACATCAACAAGTGGATCAAATAGTTAACTCTTTTGGAGGAGGATGGGTAGGATTGGAATCAGTATGTGGACCACTAGGACTAGTAACACCCCAACCATGTTGACAAGGAAAAGAAGCAAGGAACTCATGAGCCAAACCATCATTATACAAAGGAGGAGGAGGTGGATTGAATTCCCAAACATTATTTGCATTTTGAAATGGGATATTTTGTACAACTTCAGGAAATTTACATGTTGGGGTGGGAAGGAAGAATCATATTTAATGTAGGGTGAATCTTATGAAAATAAAGATGATTCTTGAGATATACATGACTAGTTTGAGATATATGTGACTAGTTTGGGCTAGATGTGCCAACTCACTAGTATTAACATCAAAAAAACCATAATTATCTTCCTCCTCCCACCATGCAAAACATTACCTACTACTTGATCAAAAACTCTTCTTTGGATTCTGGACATGAGATGGACCATGCTCTCTTCCCGTTAGGAACCAAATATCACTATAGCATAGAAAAACCTCAGAATAAGTACTCAACGCCTTGAAAAAGAGATAAATTAAGATAATAAGCCTCTTCGAGGGGGAAACCTCCTTATGCCCACATAAATGTTCAATTACATGATGATTCCAAATGAAAATGTCTCCTTGGTATATATAGGAGACTAGGAGGTATAATTACAGCTAATGGAATAAAGCCGACATAAATAAAATAACATTACTAATGTAATATGCCCCGATTAAGGGGTAATGAGCCACTATTTAGGGCTTAACATGCCCCTCCCCTTGAGACAAGTGTTGTCCACAACGCTTGAGTAACTCTGTATGCTTATGTATAAAAGACTCATCTTCCCAAGTGGAATCTTCATCCGGTAGTTTCCTCCATTTAATGAGATACTCTGAAATGGATCTATTCCTCAGCTGTCAAATTCTTGTGTCAGTGATGGCTTCATGCTCCAATATGATTTTTCCTTCCTCATCAAGTTCTTGCAATATAGGTTGAACTGGGATCTTGTCACCTATAACCTTCTTTAAGCATGAAACATGAAAAACTGGGTGTACTCGTGAAGATGCAGGCAACTCCAATTTGTAGGCCATAGTACCAATCTTTTCCAACACCTTATAAGGGCCATAGTACTTTGGTGATAATTTATTATTCTTGGCTTGCTTGAGGGACATCTGTTTGTATGGTTGTAGTCTTAAAAACACCCAATCCCCTACTTCAAAACTTCTTTCACTACGATGTTGATCTGCTTGTTTTTTCATGCGATTATGTGCCATGGTCAGGTTATACTTTAATATTTGGAGAACTTGTTGTTGATGCTCGATGTGATCTTCCACTGCTTGAACCTTATATTTTTATTTTAGATAAGAAGCGATGGAAGGAGGGTGGTATCCATAGAGTGCCATAAATGGTGTCATTTTTGTTGCATTATGAAAGGAAGTATTATACCACCATTCTACCAAGGGTAACCATTTGAACCATTGTGTTTGTTTATCAGAGACAAAGAAACGAAGGTAGCCTTCCAGACATTTTTTCACTATCTCAGTTTTTCCATCAGATTGAGGATGATAGGATGAGCTATGAGCCAATTGAGTACCCAAACAAGAAAATAATTTTGTCCAAAAATGTCCAGTGAAGATGGAATCTCTATCACTTACAATAATCTTTGGGCTGCCATGTAGCTTTTGAAATATCTCCATGAATGCGGTGGCAACTGTACTAGCTTTGAAGGGATGAGAGAGTGCACAAAAAAATTCAGGGTCTGAAACTTTACAGAAAAAAAATCATAGCGAAAATTCCGCAATGACTCAATTCAGGATGATTTCAGAACCTTATCTTAGAGAGGCTGTATCTCCAAAAGTATAAGGCCTCAGGAGCTGAAATTTTAACCCAACATACCTTGATCTGTCTAATAAATATCCTCCAAGCCGTTCCTTCTGAATGATTGTAGAAAAAAAATTATAGCAAAAATTCTGAGGTGTCTCATATGTAGCAGCGAAACCCCAAGACCTTGAGCTCTTATACCATATCATTTCTAGGAACCAAATATCAATATAGCATAGAAAAATCTCAGAATAAGTACTCAATGCCTTGAAAAAGATATAAATTCAAATAATAAGCCTCTTCAAGGGGGAAACCTCCTTATGCCCACATAAATGTTCAATTACAAGTTGATTCCAAATGAAAATGTCTCCTTGGTATATATAGGAGACTAGGAGGTATAATTACAACTAATGGAATACAGCCAACATAAATAAAATAACATTACTAATGTAATATGCCCCGATTAAGGGGTAATGAGCCACTATTTAGGGATCAACACCTCCTTACCAAAAACTCATCTAAAACGATGAAAGATCAACCATTAAACTCTCAGCAAGGTAAATAGCACAAATTATTTCTTCCAATCAATAATATACATTATGAAGTTATGAAACATTATGGGTAACATCATAACATTATCTTAAAAAGAACCTACCACTCCTTTATTAAATGAACCAACCAACATATCATCCACAAACTATTGTATTTCAAAATAATTCTCTAAATGCATGCGCAATATCTTATATAATGTTAAGGGATTGAGAATGATCTAAGAATTAAGATCTCAAGTCATACAAAGAGAAAGATTGGGATGTTGGTTAAATTCAATGATACTCAAGCTAAACAAAAGGGTTCAAGTTCACAAATGAGAATGAGATAAAAATAGATAGTGTGACATTGGCCATGTAAATGCTCTTTACAAATAACATAGAATCATTCAAATATATCTCGAGTCTTCTTATTTTTACAAACTCAAAACAAGTTTGAAATGAAACATTTTTGTTTTGTGAACAAACATTTCGTAATAAAGTCAATAATGAGAAAAGCTCAACATTGAAACAAAAATTTCATGCATGTATTTAGATGACAGATGATACAAAACAATGTTGTTTATCTAAACTCATAACTTGATTGATGCAAGGTTACATGGATATAAATCCATTGAAAGTGTCTCATAATCATGGATGGGATAAAACTAACATAACTCAAATCACAATCAAAAGAGAAAAAAATTAATACATGACTTATATTGGAAGATAAACCAAAGATAAAGATAAAAAAGAACATATAATCATGCACATTTGATAAATGTATATTTTGATTAAGAATCACATGAGTATTTCAAAATTTGAAATATGAAAATGGATGCTCTGGCCTTCCTTAATTGAGCAATCATCATGATGCAAATCATCTGTCATAAATAAATTTTTTTTTGAATAAAAATGTTTGAAGGCAAACAACTTTGTGGTGTCCATTTATTTAACAATAATATTAACAAATATCTTGTGATGAAATTAAAAAATGTGGATCAAATATTTAATGACATTTTAGAGAAGAATTCAAAAGTATCGACCATGGAAACCACAAAATCTTTTTGTTTCTTTCAACACATTACCAAAGAAAAGAGTAGAATAAATATCCTTGGTGGTAAATTTAACAAAAAAAATACAAATACTTAACTTAAAGGAAGGACGATGCAGACAATATAGATACACCAAAGAAAAAAAAATGAAATTTGTCAATCGAAATTGATGGCAGGTCGTCTCGTGCAGGACTATATCTTTCCATCTCGACACATAGTCGAAATTCCCCCAGGCATTGTTATAGGATAAATCCGTAGGTGCGGACACTAACCGATCTCCCTAGATCCACCTGGATCTAGAACAAAGCAAGATAGAACATGACTCTTTCCCTAGATTTTGACCATTGAATTAAATAGGAGGCAAGAACAATTAACATACCTTATTATCTCTTCCTATGGTCTTTGTTGCTCCTGCTTCGCTCCAATGCTCTCGTGTAGTCAAGACCAAGACAACACAAACCAATCGAAGTGAAGACAACTCAATATATTCAAAAGTCAATCTATGTATATGATCAAGGAATTATACAATAAAGTGGAAATAGCTTTATGGGAAAGGGACATATTACTGTATCATATTAATGGAAAGTAAAGCTTACAACCTAAGCCTTGATGTCGCAAACTTCCTTTCGATGGCCCTTGGCTCCGACACACACACTTTCTCACTTGCATGAAGAAGATCAACTCCTTTGGATAATCTTGCTGGAGTCTCCAAGCTGTTGTAGCTTCAGTCCTTCACACAATTCTTTTCACCAATTCTCCAATGAATCTTGCTTAACCTTTTCCATGAGAATTACCTCAAATTATAGGAGAGAATGAATTAGTTACTTGGATAAGAATGATCCCAAAATATCAGGGAATCCAATACTAGGATAACCATTCGAACACCATCTCATCCTTCTAGAAGATTCCCTTATAGAAGCATCAAGAATTCATCTTTTTCCTTGCTTTAGAAAGAGTTTGCACCCTAGAAGTTTAACACAGTGTGAACTTCTCGCACCTTGGCTTAAGGCATCCTGTGAGAATCATGCATTCTCGCAGGAAAATATACTAGCAGCCTGCGAACAGTCTTCAAAAATGAGTTTTCTGGAAGAGATGAAAATAAATTTTTCTCAGGAGAAAGTTCTTATGAAGAGCCTGAGTACACCATCATCAATACATCATCATGATGACGAAAATCATGGGTAACAAAATTCCCCCCAAAGTATGAGGTTGGAACCAGTGACAACCGAAAGACTTTGTAAGTTGCATGTGTGTGTCGGGAACCAGGAGCACACCTAATCAGAAACCTGCGAACAACCAAGCATCTGCAGAATATCATATATACCAATTATGAGGTAGGCATTCCCATACTCAAATCATAGACTGATGACAATTGTAGACCTAGGTCATGGCCACCAATCATACACTGCGGATCCATGCCGTCAAAATATAGCATAGCCACCAAGAATACATTGTGGATCTATGCGAGAAATGTCAAATCAAGACGACATAGCCACAAGACATACACAGTGGATCTATGTGTCGTAGACAATACATACTCCATCACAACCTGGACAAAAAAATTATATCCAGGGTCTTCAATTTTGTCTCCCAAAGTACGAATCTAACCATGTGATTACATGTGTTGAAGTCGAACATGGTAGAAACCACTTGATTACTGGTCATTGATGAAACCGTTAACAAGTGCGAGGGAAATCACCATTGATGTCAATGACTCCCAAGGTATCCTAGTACAATCCATCGAGTGTGAATGAATGATTTGAAGTCGAACATTCGATGGAATCTTTCGATCAGGGGTCAATGATGTAAACCCACTGTCGAAAGCGAGAAAACCTTCCATTGAGGCATGCAAGCTCCAAGGTACCAAATAATTTCTAAGTCTTGATTTTGGATAATTATTTGAAGTCGACGAAACAAAACTCGTCACAGGAGGGCCTTGATGTATCCCCCATCAATGACCTGAAATGAGTAACAGATTTTGAAGGTGAAACAGAGTATTTTGAAAATTGGACTGGACACAGGGAAGGCCGACACAGAGAGAATGGACAACTACAAATGGATGACTCAATATAGGTTTCAGATGGACTTCTCTTGAACATATAAACGACACGACCAATGATTTGGCAGCATTGACTCAAAGACG
>SNQJ01S0002784.1:119867-130670 GCA_010110895.2 Picea sitchensis | reverse complement strand
GTAAGTTTAGAATGCATTGGCTAGGGCCATATGAAGTAAATACTGTCACAGATGGGGGATATGTACAGATAAAGAACTTAGGAGGAACATAACTAAAAGGAATGATCAATAGTAGTCGACTGAAACTATAAAGGGACAGTCGACCTACTAACCTTTAAAAGTTACAATGCAGTAAGAAATCCATGTATATAGTGTACTATAGTAGATATTAGGACAAACAAAATGATAAAAATAAACAAAAAGGGGAAAAAAGGAGAAAAAGGAATACAAAAATAGAAAAAGAAGAAAAACACAAAAATAAGCAGAAGTTAACCGAACCACAAGAAAGTGCGAAAAAAGTCACGTGCAATAATTACCATGACAACATCGAAAGACAGTGCACAGGAAAAATAACACTTGGCGCAAATGCATGCAAAAAGTGAAAAATAGTCACGAACGGGTCTATAAAGGGCAGAAAGCACGTGTTATTTCAACACTTAGTTTTTTTTTATCATAGAGGGAGATACAAAGTGCGTGCCCTAGCTATAACTTTATGAAGAATCAAGCAAGTGGGAGCATTGGATAAAATATGACACCACCGAAGTTCGGTGCTCCAGGAAAGTATGTATGGGTTACTTGACAGGGCCAAAGGTGCAAGGAAATAATGAGACATCCCGAGAGCGTGGTTGAGCTTGAAGATGTCATTACGTAGGACATAGAGTCAATAATCCCAACACGGGTTGAAGAGGAAACTTCGACAACAATGCAAGGGGAAATAGGACAGAGTTTTGAGACTCGAAATGGTATCCCAAACCCTAATCTCGAAACACCCGCTAAACCTGATGAAATGACGGGTTAGCGACAAGGCCACGATGGAGAATAGGTGTTGGTCGAGGAAATAATCGACTAGTCGGACTCTGAGAGGGAAAAAGAAGATGCAGAGACCACAGAGGCAGGCCCATATGCTATGGAGTTGAAAAGAAAGGTGTACGACACAACGGATATCACACTTCCATATCTCCCAAATGGAGTGTTCACTTTGGACAATATGCTCGAAAAAGTACCAAAAATTAGGTACTTGGACAATGATGTGTGCGATGCGACCAAATTCATAGAATTGTTCGAAGAGACATACTTAGCAAACACAGGGGAGATTGGACCCCTAGATAAATTTATAATGGAACCCACGCAATGGATAACAACGTTGTATAACTACGACATAATGAACCTCGTGGATATACTGCACTTCGAGGTTGCTAAAAACATCGAGCTATGCATCAAACAACTAGAAAACTGAGTACACGACGACATCCTTTGGATGGATAGGTCAGTATAGTTGGATGTGGCATTGATCGCCAAGATCAAAAGATTACCTATAGTCAGTGCATAGCCAGAGGAGTACTTGGATAACAAGGCATGCGAAAAGGAAATCATCGAAATGGTCAAAGCACAGTTTGGCACCAGTAGGGGAAACATGGGCATTGTGCTCAAGGACATTAATGATAATGTGACAAGATTCTGGCATGTCCCCTTCCGAGTGATCATGAGACTTGGGCGTAGTAGCCTAGTGATTCCCGTAGGCTATAGTCCGTAAGAAGGGAATTAATTAATTATTTAATGTCCTAAGGGGAAAAGTGCCTAACAAAATGACATTAGATAATTAAAAAAAGGGGAAAAGGGGAAAAATCACCTAAAGTGACTTAGGAATAATACAAAACATCACTTAAATTGATTAAAAGGTAAAAGGGTCACAAAAGATTCAACAAAGAAATAAAAGGGAAAAAGGAGGGCATCCTCTCTCATTCTGGTATTGATATTTTTCTAATTTTCATTAAGAGAGCTCTTTGTGGCTTTAGAACTCTTGGGACAAAAACCCTAGGATAAATTTTCAAAGATTGGCTTCAGTGGTGAGACCATGCACCCTATTTAGTCATTTTTCAAAGAGATCATTAAAATTTCTTCCATTTTCTTCATCGATAGCGAGTATATCTTCACTGGCTGTGTATTTATTTTAATCGTGGCTAAGTTTTTGTATAAGGGTTGACAAGCTTGAACGAGGTCAATTTTTGCTTAAAGAATTTGTGGTTTCCTCATTCACCCATTTTTTGTAACTGTTGAGTGCATCCTATGTGTTTAGAAAGGAAAAAATATTTTGAAGACTTAATTTCCTCACTTATGGGCAACGTTATTCTCATTGTGGGTTGATATCTTTCTTTTTATCTGGATGAGAGTGGCGTTGGGAGACTGGATATTAGTAGTGGAATGATTCCTCTAGATCTGGGTCGAAATCACTGTGGGAAGGATGCCTCTTATTCGGGGCTGTATTCAATACTTTTTAGGGAGAGTTACAGTGGCAAGGAGACTGCATACAAGTTTCCAATCACCTACAAGATTGTTTCTCCCTATTGGGTTGTTGTTTATTTAATTGTTGGGTCAAATTACTAGTCTACATAACTGTATCTTCAACAAGGAATTTGTTGCACTCAAACTCTCCTTTCCAAGTATAATATTCCCATATTTTCCATAGGAAACCTACATCAAACTCATACTAGGTTCATCATTGCTTAGTTATGTACTAATTGCTAATATTTTTATTATAATCTATTGTCTCAATTATCAAATAAAATATTATTTTCTATATCAACATATAGATTGTATTTTAAGTGGTTCCTTTATGCTTGTTGTTACATGCTTTATTGTGGAAAAAGAGATACTTCTGGGTAATCTAAACAGAGTACGAATTTCCCATAATATTCCTAAGAACATTACCAGTTATCAACACTATAGTCTGTGGGGGTTTAACAAGCAACTACAACTCTTATAGTCCATACATTTGAATGAAGAGCCAACATGAAACTTACATATGGTGAAAACAGTAAGGAGATAGTGTCTAAATAGCTCATAGGAAATTTCAGTGGTATCAGAGCCCTCTTTCCTGCCAGCATGAAGAAGGGTTTTTTTGTTCATGAGGGGTAAAGATAATAGATTTCTCGGTGCCACATACAGAAGTAGAAGGAAACAAGGGGTAGAAAACATTTTTGAAGTGGAAGAAGAAGTAAGGGTAAATCAACCAAAGGTTGGACAAGTGGAAAAAATGGGTGATTCCAATGAGGAAAGGGGAATTTAGATCTTGGAGAGTTTATTAGTTGGACAACATCATCTTACTCAACTTATAACTCAGTTACTCGCCAATCAAACCAATCAGAATCATGAAAGTATCAATGGAGTAGGGGGTTCCAATGTGAATAATGGAGCCGGAAACAATAATGAGATTCTCGTACTTAACAATATCAGGGTCCCTATGCAGATTGATGTTAATACCACTACAAAAACAGTCCCTAGACCTCTTTTACCCAATGTTTTGGGAAACCAACAGACAATAAATCAAGTGAAGCAAGTTCCAGGTGAAACTCTTCAAGACTATCTGAGAGAATATCAAGACCTAAGTGATTAGTTTCAGGCATCCATGTCACTTCAGGACTTTTGCACAATCAAATACAAGAATAGACCAAGGGATCATAACAGGGGGAAACAGAACAAGGATCTAGAATGGAAGTTGGGGAAGCTATCCATTCCATCCTTCGATGAGCTTAATAAGAGTACAACTAGGAAATGGGTACAAAATCTAGACACATACTTCCAACTCAATCCTATGATTGAGGTCGAAGTGAGATAATTCTCTACTTTTCACCTTGATGGAGAAGCCCATGAGTGGTGGTACCATGGGTTGGTCACACTAGGACATGCGACTATCACCTCCTATTTGGAATTCACTCAAAAGTTAATGGAGATGTTTGATCAAAAAGACCCAGATCTACATTTTAGAGATTTATCACAACTCAAACAAGAAGGATCACCAGACACTTACATCACAGAGTTTCATAACCTAGCAGTGATAGTGTCAGACATATCAGAGAAGAGGTTTGTCATGTTGTTCATTGAGGGGTTTTTAGAACCACTTTGTGGTTGGGTCAAGGATTTCAAGCCTAAGACCTTGTAGGATGATTTTAGGATGAGGGACATGGAGGTCGTAGTGCCTAAAACCAAATTTTTTTCCAAACTCTTTATTCCACAAAAAGGCAAGGACAAGAAACCTCCTGGGAAGGAAGGTATGGGTAAGGAAAGGTTGGATGAGACGAAAATAAATGAGATAAGGAGAAAGAACCTTTGTTTCCACTGTAAAGATCCATGTGTGCAAGGACATAGGTGTCAGGGAAAGGGTCATTATATTGAGGTACATTCAGACTCTAATGAGGAGGAGGATGGGCAGGAGGTTTCTCTTGAGCAGGGAAAAGAGAAGAAGGAGGATACATAGGAGAAGAATATTGAGGAGGCCAAGGAGGTTTTTATATCTTCATTACCAGGTACTCTGAGACTCAACACCTTCAGAGTTAGAGGAGTCATAAGGGGACAAGGAGTCACAACTTTGATTGATGGTGGGGAAACCCACAAATTTATTGATTCATCCAGGGTGGCTAGGAGAGGAGTAGCTACAGAGGACTTTGAGGGGTTTAAAGTAGCGATGGCCAATGGATTTAATGTTTTTTTCACAAAGAAAATCTCTATATTGGCCTTGACAATAGGTAACTACACCTTGACAAAAGACTTTTATGTCGTATATGTGGCATATTCATATGCATTTTTGGGATTTAAGTGGATTCATACTTTGGGGGACATGATCACAAACTACAAACAGATGACCATGGAGTTTTTCATGATCACAAACTACTGTGAGGCATGGTGAATAATTCTCCTACAGTAGTATCAAAAAAACGTATGGAAGCCATATTCAGACATGGAGATGTAGTGTATGAAACATAATTATTTATTACATCCCAAATAGATGATGAAGGAATAAGGAACTATCATGTAGACATCTGGGATTTATTGAGCATCCATGACAAGGTATTTGGGCAGATAACTCCAGGGGGACCTCCTGACAAAGGTTTTGAGCACACTATCAAACTTGAAGAGGGGGCCAAACCAGTGATCACCACCACATATAGGCATCCCAAGAAGTTCAAAGATGAAATAGAAAAATCAATCAAGGAGTTGTTTGACATGGGGCACATCAGACCCAGTTCCATTCCTTTTGCTTCTTCAGTGGTCTTGGTTAATAGGAAGGACAGGACAATGTGGGTGTGTATTGATTATTGGGCCTTGAACAAGAAATCAATAAAAAATAGGTACCCTATACCTAGGTTCGATGAGATACTAAATGAGCTACACGAAGCAATGTATTTCTTGAAGATTGATCTTCGATCCAGATATCATCAGATCAGAGTCCGTGATGAGGACATTCATAAAGCCACCTTTAGGTGCCATTATGGGAACTATGAGTTCTTGGTCATGCCTTTCGTATTGACCAACGTGCCTGCTAATTTTTAGTCATGCATGAATCATATATTCATGAAGCAGTTGTGGAAGTTCCTATTGGTATTTTTTGATGATCTCCTAATATATAGTAAGACCTGGGAGGAGAATTTGGTGCACTTAGAGGATATTATAAGCATTATAGATGAGCAGTCCTTATATGCCAAGGAATCTAAGTGAAAATTTGGTATGACAAAAATTATCCACTTGGGACAAGTGGTTATCACATAGGGTGTGTAGGTTCACAGGGAGAAGATGCAGGCTATTCTATATTGGCCACCATCCAAGGACCTCACACATTGGTGAGGGTTCCTTGGGATTTGCTATTACTACAACTGTTTTGTGTTAGAATTTTCTTAGTTGAACGCCCCTCTTACATATTTCACGAATAAAGGGGATTTTTATTGGATAGAAGAGGCCCATAAGACCTTTGATAAGATGAAAGAAGTGATGAGTTCCTGCCCTATTTTGGCACTTCCCAAATTTACTCAGCTATCTGTGTTAGAGTGTGACACATCTAGTGTGGGCATATGAGCATTCTTGATGTAGAAGAAGCATCCTATTTCATACTAGAGAGGGAATCTCTCTACCACAAAGATACTTGATCACATATATGAAAAGGAGATGCTTGTCATTATGCATGGATTGGAAAAGTTCATACAATACATGGTAGGTGGGAATTTTGTGGTCAGGACTGATCACAACAATTTGAGACACTTTTTTGGGAAAAGGGATCTTAACGAAAGGCAAAAACAATGGGCTAGTAAAGTGCATGCCTATGACTTTGATATTTAGTATGTCAAAGGAAAGAACAATGAAGTTGTTGATGCTTTATCTAGGAGACCTGATATTTGCTCATTATCAAAGATATCTGCAGATTGAAAATCTAAGATTTTGGTGGAGTATTCCAAGAACAAATGTGCATGTGAGATGATGGATGGAAGTGTACATGATGACATGTACAAGGTGGTATATGATATCATATACTACAAATGTAGCATAAACTTGGTTCTGGAGTCCACATTAAAGGAGAAAATTATGAAATCCATGCATGACACACCTTTAGCTGGGAATCCATGATATTTCAAGATGTACATGAAAATCAGAGAGAGGTTCTCGTGGAAGGGACTCAAAGATGATGTATTGTGACATGTGCAGGAGCATGTGACTTGTTATAAAAACAAGTTGGAGCAAACCCACCCTATATGATTACTTCAACCACTACCCATTCTAGAGCAGAAATGGGAAAGCATATCCATGGAATTTATCACAGGGTTGTCGAAGACACAGAGAAGATATTGCATCTATGTGGTGGTCGATAGACTAACCATTTTTTCTCATTTATTTTCCATATCCTCAGAGTACAAGGTAGAAAAGGTAGTAGATTTATTCTTCGGGGAGATATTTAGGCTTCATGGGTTTCTGAAAAACATTGTTAGTGATAGGGACAACCGATTTTTGAGTGGTTTTTGGCAAGATTGTTTAAGCTAATAGGTACAGAGTTGACTCCCAGTACGAGTTACCACCCATAGAAAGATGGACAAACAAATATAGTGACCAAATGGATAGAGGGGTATTTGCGTAACTACATGAATGGGCGAAAAAGACATTGGTTAAGTGTTGGCACTTGGGTGACCACTGTTATAACACCACTCATCATATGTCCATTAGGATGCCACCATTTAGAGCATTATATGGATATGATGCTCCATCATTTTTAGACTTGGAATTTGGGGATAGTAGGCCCCCCAAGGAAAAATATTGGATTTAGGAGAGCTAAGACATTTTTAAGGCTCTTAAGGATAACTTGCAGACTTCCCAGAACCAGCAGACGATATATGCAGATAGGCACAAGGTAGAGCGCACCTTAGAGGTAGGGGAATTGGTGTTTCTCAGTCTGCAACCATATAGACAGTATTCAATGAAGAAGAGTGGTTCAAAGAAACTTAACCCATGGTTTTACGGGCCTTACAGGGTGACCAAGAGAGTTGGTGAAGTGGCTTATGAGATGGAGTTTTCAAAAGGGAATAAGATCCATAATGTGTTTCATGTCTCATGTCTCAAAAAGGCATTGGGACAACACATCATGACTTCAACAAAACTACCTCCATTAGATGAGAAGGAGCAGCTGGTACTTTTTCCTGAGGAAGTATTGGAGGTTTGAGAAAAGAAGCTTCGGAACAGGGTAATCAGGGAATATCTAGTTAGATGGAGATACTTTCCCACAAAATATGACACTTGGGAAAGTGAACAAATTTTGTAGCATCTGAATCTGCAATTGCTTGGGGACAAGCAATCCGGGGAAGGGAGGAATGTCATGTCCCCTTTCAAGTGATCATGGGACTTGGACACAGTAGCCTAAGTGATTCTCGTAGGATATAGTCTGTAAGAAGGGAATTAATTAATTATTTAATGTCCTAAAGGGAAAAGTGCCTAACAAAATGACATTAGATAATTTAAAAAGGGGGGAAAAGGGAAAAATCACCTAAAGTGACTTAGGAAGAATATGAAACGTCACTCAAATTGATTAAAAGGTAAAAGGGTCACAAAAGAGTCAATGAATAAATAAAAGGGAAAAAGGAGGGTTCCCTCTCTCATTCTGGTATTGATACTTTTTTAATTTTCATTGAAAGAGCTCCTTGTGGTTTTAGAACTCTTGGGACAAAAACCCTAGGAGAATTTTTTAGAGATTGGCTTCAGTGGTGATACCATCCACCCTAGTTAGTCATTTTCCGAAGAGATCATTCATATTTATTCCATGTGATTCATCGGTAGCAAGTATATATTTAGTGGTTGTGTATTTATTTTAGTTGTGGCTGAGTTTTTGTATAAGGGTCAACTAGCTTGAAGGAGGTTGAGTTTTTCTTAAATAATTCGTGGGTTCCTCACCCATTTTTTGTAACTGTTGGGCGCATCCTATGTTTTTAGAAGGGATAAATTATTGTGAGGATTGAATTTCCTCACTTATGGGAAACATTATTCTCATTGTGGGTTGATATCTCTTATTCTCTGGCTGAGAGTGGCACTAGGAGATTGGATATCAGTAGTGGAACAATTCCTCTAGATCTAGGTAGAAATCATTGTGGTAAGGAAGCCTCTTATTTGGGGCTATATTCAGTACTTTTTAGGGCGAGTTATAGTGGCAAGGAGATTGCATACAAGCTTCCAATCACATACATGATTGATTCTCCCTACTGGGCTAATGTTTATTTAATTGTTGGGTCAAATTACTAGTCTACATAACTGTATCTTCAACAAGGAAGATGTTTCACTTGAACTCTCATTTCCAAGTATAATATTCCCATATTTTCTAGAGCCAACCTACAACAAACTCATACCAGGTTCATCATTGCTTAGTTATGTACTAATTGTTGAGATTTTTATTGTAATCTATTGTCCCAATTATCAAATAAAATCTTTGTTTTTCTATATTAGCATATAGATTGTATTTTAGTGGTTCCTTTATGCTTGTTATTAAATGATTTACTATGGACAAAGATAAATTTCTGGGTAATATAAATAGAGTATGAATTTCCCATAATATTCCTAATACCATTACCAGTTATCAACACTATAGGCTGTGGGGGTTTGAGAACCAAATACAACTCTTATAGTCCATACATTTGAATGAAGAGCCAACAAGAAACTTACATATGGTGACAACAATAAGGAGATAGTGTCCAAATATCACATAGGAAATTTCATATTCACCAACAATTTTATGGATTGCAAGCTACTGGGAAATGCAGAAAAGAAGAAGCTCCAGTAGGAGTCATATAAATAGTTGCGTAGTGTGCGAAATGAGTGGTGTTCAGTTGGGCACCGTATCTATTGAACCATTTTTTAGTGGATTGTAGAGATGTGTATGATAATTAAATCGAGTTCCATTACTCTTGTCTTATCATTCTTATACCCTTGTTAGGATGGTAGGAGCCGAAGTTTTCAGCCTTCCTGGATAGGAAAGGAAAATTCTATGTATCCAGATACGAGTCCCTTTGGTAGTCCCGGGACAATAAAACTCAACATTTCAATAACACAGTATTTTTGATATTGCTATAATAAATAAAACAACTCACATCCCATGTGTGGCGCATTCCTGTAGAGGTAATATAGGAAACATAAGGGATATCCAGGTTCAAGGCATCCAGGCATCACATGTGGATCTAGGCCACAAGGGAACCAAAGAAGGCATGGTTGGAGATGAAATATTGCGTCACCAAGGAATAAGTTGACTGGATAATCACATACTGGCATGTGCAGTGGAAGCTTCCAGTAAAAAAAACCAGCAATAAAGCCAATCGAAATGCAATCCACTAATCCCAAGGAAAAGGTTGAAGCAGGTTCCTCATTGAAAACAAACAACCCAACGGATAACACTAGAAAGGATGTAGCACGGAATTAGACATCAGGAAGGAGAATAATGCCTAAAATACCAAGGAGGACAATAAAAATGACAAGGACAAACATCTAGCAATAGACCAGAAAGGGTGATACATCACAGGCTGGTGAAGAAAGGGTCCAAGTTACAACAAGTGGGGTGAAACCCTCAAAGAAAACAAGGAATCCAATGTAGGTAGAAGAGGTGCACAAAAAGAGGAAGTATGTCACGGAATACCCAGTCATCACCCTGACAGAGGATGATATTGAGTTAGTCGCGGAAAAGGTCCAAGACAGAGGGGAAGAGATGGTCTATATTGCACAAGCACAAAGAGAATAGATCATGGCCAAGATCATAGAAGTCCATGAAACTCTACAACAAGTACAGAGTCAAGAAATACCACAGACCACAATGCAGCAATAGGAAAAGACACAGTGACCCCCTCCAGAGAAAGAAGGAGAGGAGAAGATACAATTTGTAGTAAAAGGCAGGGAGACATTCATAGTCACTCAAAAAATAATAAGAATGGATCATGAGACTATGCATAAACCCATGGGGGAAGTTGAGAAATTTGAAGTCTTCATGGAACAGATACCCATCAAGGCATTATATGGACTCCAAGCCAACATAATGCAAGAGGTGCAGTCCATAGCCCACACGGATGCTACTAACTTGGAGGTGGAAAATCACATGTGACCAACTGACTTCAAAGAAAGAGGAGGAGAAAGAACATGTGGATAATATAGAACATGGGTTAACAGCGGTATATGATCGTATCCAAGACAATGTGCAAGCACTAGAGAGGAGCACAGAGGAGAAGATCAAAATTATTTCACAAAAAATTGATGGATTTATATAAGCAGGAAATTGAGAAGATCAAAGAAAATATTAATCCTACGACTCCTCCAGAGGTTCGAGAAAAGAGAGAACAACAATCCACACTCTAGATATAGGATATGGAAAAATAAGCAAGGGAAGTAATAGAGTTGTTTGACAGAACCACCTAGATATGGACCATATTAGAGGAAGATGAAAAGGTCCAATAGTGGGACCAACAAGAGGAGAAAATCAAC
>SNQJ01S0002784.1:88121-102582 GCA_010110895.2 Picea sitchensis | reverse complement strand
CATTATTAATTTTAATGATCTTCCTAGTTTGTTGATTTTGGCAGTATTTAATTTTCTAGAGGCTATCCCATTGGGAATGGGGGTTATTCAACCAGTGCCACCATATCTTAACCCCCAAGGTTTGGCTGATGGATTTTGGATCTCTCAAGCCCAGGTCACCTTTCAGTTTTGGAAGACAAGTTGTTTCCCACACCACTAGAGCCCATTTCTTCTTATTTTTTGAGCTACCCCATAGGAAGTCTCTTTAGATATATTTCATCACTCTAAGAATATTGTTTGGGATGATATAGCTTAGAGACGATAGACAAGAATTTCTTGAAGGATCGATTTGAGTCTCTTAGCTATGTTGAGAGAGCAAAAGGACCAATTGCCTAGTTTTGTTTCCATCTTTTCAAGGAGGTCCTCCAATTTTTTTTTTCTTTTGGGAGTTCTTTGTGAGGGTAAATCCTAGGTAATTGGATGGAATATTGCTAGGTTGGAACCCTAGGATACCTATTAGGTGACGTTGGATTGGTTGGGAGGTGTTGAAGAAGAATATGTTGGATTTCTCTTCGTTGACACACATACCAAAGGCTTCAGAGAATTTGTGGCTGACTTGCTTGATTGATAGGGATTATTTCATATTTGGAGAGTCCATTAACATGTTGTCCTAAAATTGTTGATGAGAGGCTGGGGATAGTTCTCCATGGAGAGAAATCCCTTTCTAGTTTCCAAGATCCATTTCTTCCTTGATAGCTCTTCCCAAGATTTATGCCATTAGGATAAAGAGGAAGGGGGAGAGAGGATCTCCTTGATGGATACCCCTAGAAGGGAGAAGATTGGGGAGGGGGAGCCATTAACCAAGATATAAAATAAGGTCAAGTAGAGTAGAGAGTGGAACCATTGTATCCATGTTTCACTGAAGCCAAAAACAACTAGGATGTTGAGGATGTGGTTCCAGTTCAAGTTGTCAAAGGATTTTTAGAGATCTAATTTGATGAGCATTTTGGGTTTCTTGAAAGAATGGAGAGAGTGGATAAGGTCATGTGTTAGGATGGTACTGTCTAGGATTGGTCTTCCTTCCACAAAGCATGTTTTCTCCGGGGAGATGAGGGAGGGAAGGAGGGATTTCGGTCTGTTCAAAATTTGTTTGGAAATGAGCTTGTAGATAACATTGAAAAGAGAGATAGGGAGAAAATTATGGGGGGTTTCCACATTTTCCTCTTTAGATATAAGAGTGAGGAAGGTGGTGTTGAAAGATGGGAGGAATTTTTTGAATTTTATGGAATCTTCCACTACTTCCCAAACTTTATTTTTTATTATCAGCTAGTAGGATTGATAGAATTCCACTATGAATCCATTGGCACTTGAGATTTCCCTTTCAACATCTCTTAGATCACTTGGTCTACCTCTTCCATTGTTATTGGCCTCATCAAGGATTCATTATGGTTTTTGTTTGTCATTTTTGGAATATGCTGAGTAATCCTTTTGATTGTGGCCATTTGATTCAGCGATGGTTCTTGCTTAAGAGTTATATAGTATTATAGGAGCTCTGATTTGATTTCTTGATGATTTATTAATTTGTTTCCTTGTTTATATTTTAGTTAGACAATTATGTTTTGGTGTCTCCTCTGGGTCATCGAGTAGTGGAAAACTTTGTGTTTTTCTCACCTTCTTGGAGCCCTTGGATTCTTTATTTCTATCTCCACAGAATTTCCTCATGATTTTTTGCGGTTTCTATCTACGACATGAGAGAGATTTATTCCTCTATTAGCTCCTGAGAGTGCCCTGAAGTGATCATATCATGTTGGTTTTGTTTCATTCTTTCTTGAAGTTGTTTTTTGGCTTGAAATATGTTTCCAAATTATGATTTATTCCATTCCTTGATTCATTGTTTCAGGTTCTTCAGTTGTTAGTGGAGTCAGTACATCGAGGAGCCCGAGTTAACAGTCACTACCTTCCACCATGAGGGAAAGTTGGAGAGGAAGGAGGGGTTTTTCAACCAAGAGGATTCAAAGCAGAAGGGATGGTTCTTGGGGGTAGTTGGGATGCTGACGAGGGTGATGTTCCAATGGTATGAACCATGATAAGGGAGAATGATGGCTTCTATGGTGAAGTTTATGAGAAGAATGGATGAGTAAGTGATCCAAATGAGAGGCTATGTGGTGTTGGCCAGCTCAGTGGTTACTCTAGGTAAAGGTTCCATTAGAGGCTTCCCAGTCTACCAAGCCCAAGTCACTGATGGTGTCTTTAAATATTTCAGAGACTTGATCAAAGAGGTTTAAGCCTCTGCTTTTATCTGGGAGAGAGGTTATAATGTTGAATTATCTCCCTATGATATAAGGTTGGCTATCAAGGATAGGTATGATAAGGGAAAGGGATTGTAGAAATGGTAATTTCTCCTATAGGATTTGAGGATCGTAGACATTGATGATGTAGTCTGATTGATCAGATCCTATTGGTTGGAATTTGGATGTTATGGAGCGATGAGTGGTGAAGAAGGAGGAAAGGGTGATTTCACTGGGGTTCCATAGGATGTCCTAGAAAATTGAATCTCCTTCGACATCTATAGCTATGACATTACAACTTCTCCAACATTTGATGGCCATTTTTTCCATAGTTGTTGAATTGCATTTAGTTTCTTGTACCATCATTATTGAAGGTTTTTCCTTAGATATCAAGGTCTTTAAGCATATTTTCTTACTTGGGTTGTTAATGCCTCTTACATTCCATGAGATGAATTTCATTGGGAACTTTGGGGGTGGGAGGAGAATTTTTCTGACATACTCTTGATCCTTCAAAAATTTAAAAGGAGTTCTCCCAGTTCTTGTAAGAGTTGCTTGTTGGAGGTCCTTCCTCTTTTTTTATCATCTTTGGGAGCCTTAATAATTTATTTGATTGAAGTGTTTTTTATTCCTATAGAAGTAGTTCGAGTGTTCTTACGTTTTTGGGTCGATGTTCCTTTCTCATTTTTCCTCAATTTGATCAAGGAACTTTGCAATAGTCTTATTTTTTGATCTAGTATCGAATGTTCCTCTTTTCGTTCACATGTTGTTGCCATGCCTTGTAGATGTATCTCCTCCATATCCATGTCTTCCAGATCGTCATACTCTACCTTTAGGGGTTCAAAGGGAACCATTGGTTCATCTTGGTTTTGAGGTTGGGGGTCAGGCTTGAGGGGTGAGAGAGCACTAGGGACAATAAGATCTCATTCAAGCCTGGATTGGGAACTTTGTTGGATTTCGATCGATGGGTTTAAACTGGGGGCGTCTTTCTTCGGAAGGTTTTCTAGGGAGTTGAAAATGTTATTGATGTGGGGGCTTTGGGGTTCGGCTAGGTGGGAATTTTCTTTTGGGATTTACACTTGTCTTGGAATTTTTCAAATCCTTCCTCGTCTTTCTCTGGAAGGGGATTGGGGGGCTCTGATTTCTTGTTGAGGGGACATTCCCAGAAAAGGTTCTCATGAGCATGTCATTTTTAGCATCAAAAGGGAATGTGCTCATAATCCAGGGTCTAAACCCAGTCGATGTCTCTATATCTAAGGAAAATTGAGGCTGGAAAAGCTTTGGAGACATTGAGGTAGACACAGATCCATGCATAGGAGGTATAGTGGCCTTGAAGGGTGGCTTCTACAATTCTAACAAAGGATCCAAGAGTGTTCCTTATACCCTCTAGAATTTTCATGTGCCAGTACTCCTACGGGAGTGAGTACAATATGATCCATACCGTGGCTGCAGTGAAATAGTTGTTTTTCAGAATGAAGTTCTCTTTCCAGATCTGTATATATAGGCCAACAGAGTTGAATAAGTAGGGTCCTCCTTGGAATACCCTTTCTCGGTCTTCCGCCAAGTTGAATACAGCCATAAATAATACTTTAGATCCCAGTTTGAGGGTGACCTCTCCTTTGGGATTCCATTTGGTTTTGATCCACCACATGAGGGATTTTTCATATGGCCAAAGGCCCATAAATTTGCATATGAGGGCATGGTCTTGCATGTATTGGATCTCCTCCCCCAATATGAGCAACAAGATTTCATACTATGGAATTTCCTCTACCTACATGATGCAGGACGATAGGATTTTATTATCAACTTTCTAGGTCTGCGGGGTCTGAACTAGGAGTGAATCCGAACTTGTCGGGATTTCCTTAGTTCCTTTTTTCTATTAGTGTCCATTGGGTTGGGCGAACTTCTGGAGTCAATGATGCGGGTGGGGGTTTGGGGTTGTCGTTTGTTGCCAACCACTATGTTTTAGAAAGAGGGGGCAACTCCTCCTTGAGCGGGGGGCGCCATTGTTGGTTCGGGAGGTTAGAATAGGGAAAATGTTGCAGACCTAAAAAACTATCAGAATATGAGTGTTGATTAGATTTTCAAATTATTATAAATAGGTATGTGTTGTTTTAACAAGAACATAGTAAAAAATAAAACATATATTATAAGGTTGAGATCAAGATAAATGATGTGTTTTTTACAATATTTCTTGAAAGTCTTATTACATATCTCATAGAGATATTTATGTATTTTCAGTTTTACAATGAAATATTGCTTGCTGAGATTACTTAACTCTCTTGGTGTTCCTCCATAATTCTCTTACGGTTTATACATATTTTCTTTCTTATAATTGTTTGTTATTCTCTTAGCAATAGCATGTTGGATGATATCTATTGATTAATTTTGAATGATTTAGTTTGTTTATGCATTTATTTATGAAGTTGATGTATTTGGTGTCAGTATGTATTATAACTAGCAATTTAATGTTTATAACATAACCTTAAGGATATTTTAGCCTTTGGTTATCTCCTAAATACTCATTTTGGGATTTGAATCAATGACATCAAATAAAAAAATTCATTTAAATCTTCTTGTTATTCTTTTAAATATGAATCATAATTGTCTGTTTTCTATGTACTTTCTTTCACATATTTGAGGTTTAAAATGTTTAATATCATTTATCATTATTTTTCTTGGTGGGTATATGAGTTAAAGTGCATGAAGAAAAGATAATAGTAGCATCAAATGTTTGGATTACGTTGAGAATAAAATGAAGATAGAAATAACACATAAAATAACACATAAATATTGCAAAGAGCACAATGATAGAGTGAAACTCAAATTGTATTAATGAATGGAATAGTGAAAAAAATTGCAATATATGCAAAGTAATACAAACTAGCCATAATGGTGGTAGCTTATCTTTGAGAATAAATGTGTCGGCTACACTCATTTGAAAAAAGACCATCATAAGAGGTAAAAACTACTTTTTAACATAAACTCAAAAACCTTAAGAGGAGAAAACCCTAATATTTAGAACCCTAATCCTAGGAGATAAGGTGGCAAATGGAATGTGAGTCTTTAGGAGCCTAACTGATACGCCAACTTTATAGGGACAAAAATTTCACATATGAACTCTATTTGGGTAATTTATTAGACTATTACAAATCTTATTCTAAGCTCTATGTTATTGGATAGACTAGTAATAAAATATTTTTAGGCATGTCAATCACCAAAAATGCATGGGAAGTGCTTGAAAATTGCGTCGAATGTTCAAGACTTGCAAAACTACTATAAAACTGACAAGTTGTAGGGTCATTTCTTAATCAATGGAAGATTTGGGTGGATGCCTATATTTACCTGGATTAGTCATCCCCCCTTAGGAATCAATGATCTCCATTGCATCAAGTTCCTCCATAAAATGGTGAAACTTCTAATGAATATGGTTCTTGGTGAACCCATGACCTTAGTGAAGAAGTTGCATTATTTTAACAATTTAATACAGTTCCCTTCATCTTGGTGTCCATGATTTGATCGATGACTGTAGATTTCTTAATGCATCTAGGGTTGAGATATATAGGAACCAAGTGATTTTCCACCTCCAAGGTGACCAATAGAGGTGGAAAATATGGTCAATGAATTTCCACATTATATGCAAGTATAAGTTAATGAAACAATGAACACTTAATTCAAAATCGTTCTCACTCATTGCCTTGGTGATGGTGAGAGGGCCATATCTAAGTGGTATGAGCTTCTTGTGAAGACTTATGATTTGGTCTTTTTCATTTTTCAAGTGTGACCATATCTTATCATTAACTTGAAACTTGTGTTGAACCCAATGTTGATCATGTCACTACTTGTACTTGGCATTGTATTTCTACAAAATATCATGAACTTGTTGTTGGATGTGATGGATTTGTTAAACAAAATTGGATTCTCATCTACCATGGTTTGAGCATTGGAGAATATTTCTATGTAGATGCAATAGGCAAAGATATGTCAATTTGAGCTAATGGATAGAACCTCAATCACACCTAAAAAGGGTTGTGGCCAATATAACTATGAAGGAATCTATTGTAGTTATGTTGAACATAATGAAGAATTTCATCCCATGCATGCATATGCTTGGACTTTTACATTCCAAGGATATGCTCAATCATCCTATTGATTAACTTTGTTTTTCCATCGTTTAAGAGGTAGAAGACAATTGATTTGGTCATCTTGGTGTCCATCATTGACCATAGTCTAGACCAAAGCATAGCAAGGAACCTACTATCCCTATCTAAAATAATGGTCTATGACAACCAAAAATGAACTCAAATGCACTCATAGAAGAGATAAGTAGAAACTTATACCATGATACTCTTCTTATAGGGTGCCAAAATGGTCATATTAAAGAACTGATCAAAAACCAAAAATTCATAATTGTTACCATTCTTTGTTGAGGGTAGGCCTAACATATGATCCATGGAGATTAAATCCCAAGGGATATCTAGAGTAGGTAAAGGAGTATGCAACCCCTCTATCATGATGGAATAAGTAATGCATGATTTGATATACATGTTGATGTATTGTGAGAGCTTTGGCCATTAGAATTCCTTTTTTAGTATTGCCATTATTTTATCCATCTTGAAGTGTTTTCCGCCCCACTATAATGTGATTCACAAATTAGCTTCTTACACTTGCTTGAAGGAACACATAAATGGCCTAGATAGCATAGAAATCTATCCTAGAGGTGAAAATTTGAAACTTGTTTACATACACCCAGTTCATAATATATAGGAGAAAAGTTAGGATCATTTTTATTCAACTATGGCCACCCATAAGTCTTGTGTTCACAATTTTTAAGAATTCTAGTTAATGCCACAACCAAAGGTTGATTGAGGAAATCCATAACTTAGTTTGTGCTTCCATTCTTGTACTTGATGGTCAAGTGGAATTGTTGAAGGCACATGGACCACTTCTAATGATGGTTGTTCTATAAATTTCCTTGCAATATGCATGTATTATAGGGGCTTGTGGTTAGTGCAGAGGATCATTTCCTTTCCTATAATATAATGTTTCCCCTACCAACATTCCTATATAATGGAGTACATATCCTTATAATTAGTTGGGTACTCATGAACTACATCAGAGAATGTCTCGCTATGACAGGCCATCAGATGTTCATGCTAAATTAGGAATACACCAACAACATAATCTAAGGCATCTATCTCAATCTCAAATGATTGGTTTAGGTTTGGTAAACTTATGAATGGTGTCAATTAGAGGTGGCATTTCATATCTTTAAATTCTTTATGATGTGCCTCGACCTAAACAAACTTGGTTTTGGCTCCATCCTTGGTCACATAGCTTAGGGGCCAATCAATATGAGAAACCCCAACATGAACTTGTGGTAGAAGTTGGTGAGGTACCATAAGTTGTGGAGTTTCATTGGTGTTCTTGGGGCCAACCAATTGTGAATGAATTGTATCTTGGTTGGATCCATTTGTACATTATGTTTGTCCATGATGTATTTTAGATACTAATTTTTCTACATTCCAAGTGAGAATTTGTACATGCCAAGTGAGCATTTTTATGGATTGGCATATAGCTTGTGTTTCTGCAGGGTGCTCAACACTTGTTAAATGTGCTTAATATGCTCCTCCCAAGTTATACTAAAAATTAGGATGTCATCCATATATACAACATGTCATCACACAAGTTGTAGGTTAGGAAAATGCCAACCCAACCACCAAAATGGAAACAATTGAGGGACATTGTACCCAATGTCACCTCGATATAGGTCTTGCGCTTTGAGGGTGACTAGGTCACTCTAGGGAGGCGATCTCGGTGACCCTAGGGGGATTGATATGGATGGAAGGAAAAGAAGAGAATTATCCCCTTAAATGTTAGTGATGGAAGAGGAAATATGGATTTTATGACTCGTCTCCAAGTGGTTTAATGTTTCCAAGTTTTTGGGGTACCTGCAAAAGTGTTTGTACCTTCCCAAGACACAAGAAAATCCAAGCTTGCATATAATATATTCGCTGGACAAGCAAGTTAATATTTCTTACCCTAATTCCAGAAATAATCAATGATATATATCAGCATATAAAAGATAATAAGGGCTGCAAAATAAGTGCTAAAAGTATAATTGAATAAGCATGAGACAAGCTAGTAAAAACTAGTTTAACTCAACAATGATAGAGAAATATTTTAGCACAAAAGAAAGGATGTCATAAAAATATAACTGTGGTGATATTTATAAGCCTTATATCTGTAACACGCTCATCATTACAGAAATATATTTAACCACTAAAACTTGCTCAAAACTAACCAAAATATGTGTTGTACTTAGTAGATTATGTGGGCATATTTTAGGCAATTTTCAATGGTCAAATTAGGAGTTATTGAATAGTTTGGTTAGTGTTTTCTGCAACCCTAATGGCTGTAGGTTAAATTTGTAATAGCAGCAAGAAAAACTTGGAGAAATGAAATTCCCTAGTGTCTCAAGAAATCATTTATAGCATAGATTTGATTCCACTAGGAACAACCTCAAAATCATGAAAATTCACGTTTCCCAAACCAACAATTTTATATCTCCAATGAAAAACGTGGTGACTAGTTCCTTTAATGGTTGGGTTAATGGAGTCAATAAAATAAATATCTAAAGGAAATACCTCCTTGGGGGTGTAAATCCTCTTACTACCCAAGGCAAGTATCTCTAGCTAGAGTTTAAACTAAGAGGGTGTATGCACTTATAATTTTCTTAGTAAACCCTTATTAAATTAGTAGTACTTAAGAATAAAATGATGGAGGCTAAGGTGGGGGTGTATGCCATTATACTTCCCACATATATCTAGAAAAATAACGTTGTATTGAATAACAAATGACAACACAAAGGAAAAGCCTTACCAATTCAAGGAAAAATGCTAAGACAAACCACCACAATAGCAAAAGAAGAGCCTTCCAAGGCTATCGCATCACTTCCACCAACCAATAACCAATAAAGTAGCCATAAAAAAGAGCATCAAAGAGAAAGTAGCCAAATGTAGAAAAAAATTCAGTCTGAGGGCTCTCCAAATGGGAGAGATATGATTTAAAATGAGATCGCATGATCTCTATTTATACAAAATGGCATTCACATAGTTTGTCCACATAATTTTAGGGTAAACCACAAGATTAGGGGTCAAAAACCCTAAAATTTCACCTTTTACAAAATAATACTAAACAATTCACTTAAAATTTACTTTTACACAAAAAGAAACCCTAATTCAAAGTGGTGTCGCCCCTTTAGGGGATGTTTTGACAATATGAGCAAGTTGTTGGTGTAGGAGGAGTGTAGTTAGGCTTCCCAAATCCACATATCAAGCATAGAAGTTTCTTCCTTCATTATCAAAGCCTAATTCTCCTAAAAAAATCCATGTGTCAATGAGTGGTAAGATCACTACCAAACCCTAGCCCTCCTAGATGATTTCATGCCTTCAAGAGTGATGTTTTGCCTCTCCTAGGCAAACCATATGGCATGTGAGGGATATGTTGTGTCATCCACCATATATTATAGGCCTCTGAAGTTTCATCTCTCTTATCCTTCATGCGGTCCCTTGGAATCCAACCTATGGGCTTCAAGCCCCATGGAAGCCCAAGCTAGGCTTGTTCCTCCAAAATTGTCCACAAACTAGGTCATGTAAAGACAAATAAGCACACCCTCCAAGGATATCAAGTCAAAATATCATGATAAGTAAATCAAGTCAATAAATGATCCACCTAAGTATGTGCATCAAATATTACCATGTCAAACAAGTAAGTTCTCAAAGACATTATGCGACTTTCCAATCTTGGATATGGGAGGGTTGACGAGGTGTCCTATTGGGTAGATATTTCCTAGGTCAAGGAGTTTTTCCCAATTGATCCCTCTCTAAGCCATGTAAAGTGGACGAAGTGTTTAAGGATCAAGACTCAATGGCCATGGGATTCATGGCGTACAAGGGGTTGTAGTGTCTCATTCATGGGTTCCTTTGTAGAGGGTGTGTGGCACCTTCATTTGCGATGCAATTTTTCCAAGCCTATTGTTTTTTCATCCTTTGTTTCTTTCATAAATTAAGGATAAGTTGAATGTCATTGTCTTGGCGTGGTGTCCAGATAATGACAATGTCACCCACAAACACCTAACGGAAATGAGAAGGCTCAATCGTGATGAGACCACCTTTCTCTTAGCCATGCATTTGAGAGCCATTAGCCTGGCTTGGTGACCAGATGATGGTAATGTATAACCACTAGATATCCATGATCATGATATATTGGCTCGTGATGAGACCTCCTATACTCCAACTAACCTTTTAAGAATTCATAATCATTATTATTATGGGTCCCCCTTTTTGTACAGATAAGTGTTTCTTTGTTTTCTTGGGTGATGCCTGGGCAAAGCATATGGAAGGTATATATAAATAGGATTATATATTTTACCCAAAAATAATCCCTTGGGGACTTCATCCCCTTCTTCCCATAAAATGAGGGACAACCCCTTCTTGGGTCAATACACCCTAAATTCCCAAGAGACAAGGAAATGGGGGGTTTTAAGTGATGAAAAGTGGTAAGTATGATCGAGAATGGTACAATGGCTCTTCAAGGGAGTTCCTATTAGAAAACCCATCCTGAGAAAATACCACTTACTAGGTTACAATTTCAACCACCAAGGTGAAATAGGGAAAAAGGAATAATTTCCAAGCATATGCCATGAAATACAAATTAGTCTAAGATACAACATAATGAAATGTCTCAATTATTGAAATGGTACTCACCATAATACCTAACTTGCACCTCATGGAGAAAGGATTATTTCCTTTCAGAAGCCAGCGGGCATGGTGGATGCTATCCTGAAAGTACTGACCTGTGTGGTGGTGGGAAGGGTCTCCACCTATGCAAGTGGACATTGTTGGTCATTTAATCTCTCAATACTCCATATCTGGTGGGCCTCGAGGCATTATCTCCTTAGTTATCCCACAAAATGGGGATAACATCTGAATCCTACTTGGGGACATGTGCTCACCATGGAGTGCATGAGAACCACAACATCTCTGAGTAGACCCATGCCTGCCAAAACTCAAACAAAATAATCAGAGCATCTAGGGTGGTGTTATCACCCTTTATCTATATACAAAAAATAAAAATGAAAACTAATCTAGAAAAGAAAAATTTTGACATTTTTTCAGAAATCTCTAAACTAAGAATAATATGCAAGTACATGAAAATAAAAATGAAATGCATCTAAACTAATATGAGCAATCAAGATTCAAATTCATGGAAAGAAAAATGAATTACGTCCTACTTACTTGGGGGCCTCAGGGCCCTGAATATTAGGCGATAGATGATGTCAAGTGAAGTCATACAACTAGTGCAACTAGTTGATCATCTCATCAAAGTATCTCCCCATGTGCTTAATCATGTGAAACAACAAAGATAAGTCCATCACAAAATGATCATGACCATAAATGTATATATAATCAATTGTAAAATGAAAATCATGGATATGGGTGGGAGGGAGGAATCTTGTTTGAAATAGAAACCATCAGCCTGATCATCCTATCTGAAAGTGAAACCACACTACTTTCATTTGGTAGTGTGGACCTTGGAGTGCCCTAGGATGGACATGACCTAGTGTATATCAAAATTTGAGCACAACAACTGAAAATTCTTGAAGAATAAATATGTATCAAGGGGTGATTGAATATCACCCTGATTATGTTGCAACAAGTCATCCTCGAAGGAGGGGAACAAATCTGTAATCATATCATCACTGAGCTACCGAACATATGAATCATACATGTGTGAAGATCAGTTTTCTAATGACGATAACTCAAACCCATTTTCCAGAGAGATACCCTCAATGTCATAAATGGGGTCTCTATCAAAAGTGAAATGACCAAAATCCCATCTACGTCTCCCAACCTATATAAAATCATCAATGTGTAGATTGACCATGTCGAAGAGGTCTTGCATTATATCATATGTATCATCGAGGATAATCATTTCTTCATATTCATGTGCAGGAGGAAGACAAGTCTAAATGACCTCATCCTCATCAAGCAAGAGAAAATAAAATGATGCCTCAACATGTTGTGCTTCATCAAGATTAGTTTTTCTCTTCATGGGCATGCTCCTCACTTGACAGTGGAGATTGTTAGTGGAGGTGGGAGGCCGAAGGTTTTTACGGAGTTTTTTAACTGATGCACCTTTATGGTACCTACACACCGGTGCACACATATACAATGACACATCAATGCTTAATGTTCAAAAGAATTTTCATACATCATAATAAAAATATCAAGCACCGATCAAAGCACATTGGTGTCATTGAACATTACACCCCAGTGCGCCTCAGTATCATCACGGGAACCATGGTAGGGTAAATAAAAAAAATTACAAAACTGATTTTCATTATTACACTTCATCTTGTGCTTCCAAACTCTCAAGAAAGAACCTATGCTCACCCTCCTTCCAAAGATGCCATGTTTCTGGTGCTCTACAACGACTTGGATAGCTCCATTGGTAGATTCCACACATTTCCAAATTTTGGAAATTACCAAGAATTTTCATTTCATCTAAACGGTGAAACCATGCCTCCTCGAGACATAAGACTCCAGGTAAATTGTTTATTACCTTCCTATTTTCCTTTTCATCCAATTAAAAATTGAATTTAGATTGAAATTTGGATTTTTTTTCAATTTTGTGCAGTGCGCCTGGAACGCTTCGGCCCACCCCGAGGTGGTGTGTCCTCTATTAAATTTACATAAATAAATAAATTCGGTGAATCTAATATAAATGTACGCACAAATGTCATTCAAGGAAGAGAATCTCCATAAATTTAAAAAACAAAGTGGTGCATCCTTTTGGACACCTGAAAAATGACACGTACTTATTTTCTCCCCACGCCGAAACATTCCATTTAATTAAGCACACTTATAACTTTATGTTCCTATTGATGAGGCATAATTTCCCTTCAATATTAAGGGGTACCCCCGGTAGATGGTCCCATTTAGACTATGCACCGTTTGGTTTAGGATACCCATTCGGATTTTGTCCCGACTTCCATTATTGGGTTTGAGGGATGATTGGATGGTTGTGAATGAAATGTAAGATGCATATTCAAACTAAATAAGTGCATAAACAAATTCTAATCTAAACTATCCTAGCTAGAAGCAACTGCAGTAACCAAATGAGCATCTATTAATGAAATCGATCCCTTCAAATTACTTATTCCATGTAGTTTTTAAGAATAAACAAGGTTAGACAACTCATGCACACAAATAACATAACCATATTAGTCTAAGTCATGAAATTACAAACATAATAAACTCATAATCTCATGGGAAAGATAAGAAAGAGTAAGAAAAGTTTCAGTAACGATTTTTATTTGCATAAGAAAAATCTATAAGAAAAAGCATATATTCTTACAACACATGTAAACAACACACAATTTGCTGAAGAGAGTTTACAACAAGCTACCATCTACAAGATTTATTATCTCTAACAAAATGGACTTGAGGGATTCTCAATATTAATTCTCAAATTAGTTTGTGAATATACAATGCTTGAAGAGCCCTTTCAAAACATGCTTCTTCCTCTATTTATAGTAGTTTGAGTAACTACTAAAGGTGTCTTCTTGGATTCTGCAAGAAGAAGTTACAAGTCTCTTCATCTTCCCCTTCCAAAATGTTGTTGACATGTTTAGAATAGGACGAAGCTAATAACTATTGGAAAAAAGACAAAATAGAAGGTAGTTGTGGGAAAATTCAAACTTGTTATTTTATCGTATTCACTTGTCTTTGTTCATCACGTAGGCTACCCATACTTGGTGTTTTCCTTCAATTGATATAACTCTATGGTACAAGATTTATTCTAGGGAGGTTGCATGGGAATTTGAGTTGTTGGAAAGAGTCTTCATGTCTCTTGTCAGATTGGTCGTGAAATATTGGATCATGGTTTGAGTCTTGGTAGAATGAACGAGATGCTCTTCCATTAAATCCATTATCACTTTTGTAGTTGATTGAGCACTACCTTGTCTCTGATTCATGTTTTTCTAAATTTCTTCAAAGATATGCTACTTAGTCTTGGTTTTCCCGAGCTCTCCAATTGGAGGTAGGTGCCCCTTATGTGTCAAACCGTATGTGGATTTGTGTAGTTGTGCACAGATTGATAGTAATTTCTTTGTTTCCTTTTCATCCTTCTCC
>SNQJ01S0002784.1:47792-84665 GCA_010110895.2 Picea sitchensis | reverse complement strand
CAGAGTTTCTTTGCTATGATTTTCCTCCTCTGAATAGTACCCCTACCCCTTCTTTTATAGGCTAGAAGGAGCTAGGGTTTTGGACGAACTCTCGGCCATGCATGGCTGGGAGTTCCAGTTAACTGACCCAAAGCTTTTCGTTCCATCGGAAACTTTCCTGATTTTTTTCTTTGTTAGGTAAACGCGGGTTGTAGTGGGCTAGCCAACGTTCCAACGTGTGGAGTATAAGGCCTGCCAGCATTCCAACGTGCCCAGTAATGGCTTAGGGCGCGGGTTACTTGATTTAAGAGGTTTTTTAAGGAGTCTGTTCAGCATGGCTTTGGAAATGAAGGGCAATGAGTTGGCCTGATGCCAGGTAAGCATGGATGGTGCAATTTAGGGTTATAACATTAGCCCAATAGGACACCTTGATACCTTCTCCAAACCTAACTTGTCAAATTGCATAATGTATTTGAGAATTTGTTTGGGTTAAATGGGGGTCTAATGCACATGTTTGGGTAATTTAATTATTGGATGTGATTTACATGATATGATCCCTTTGACTTATAAATCCCTGGAGAGCGTAATTTTTGTTGTTGCAGGACCTTTCCCAGTGGATCGGTACATGTGAGGGAATGATTATCTCGAACCTTCATGAGGGATTAAATCCCACAGATGGATTTTGTAACCCCACCGAGGGGAAAGAAGACATCAGATATTTGCACCAAGAAGAAAGAAGGACATTGCCTTTGGAGGAGCCCTGGTAGACCTAGAACCATGGGGATCTTTCTCTTCCTTATGAATGTTTTCCCTTGAAGTCCCAGGACGTGACCATCACGACCCTGGACATCACCCAGAGCTAGGGTTTTCATTTTGGTGGAAGTTGTGATCTTAGTGACACATGTGGGCATCATTTGGAGCCTCTAGAGGCCAAGCATTTTGCATTCTAGGCCCAAATTTCCACCTTAGGGCCTCAACGTCACCCTAGAATGGCATGATGTCACCTTTGGAGGTGTCTTTAGATGACAATTAATGTTATTTATGTAAAATTTGAATTTTAATGTAAATTGGCCAGGTCGACCTTAATTTTGAGCTAAAATTAATTAAGGGTCAATTTTTTGTATAAATAGAGATAAAGTACTCTCATTTTAACATCATAACGTCTCACACAAGAGGAAGAGGATTGAAATTGGTGCCGTACTTGGGGTTTATTGGCTGAAATTGTGACGCACACCTCTCTTTTGGATTCTTCTACTTGCAACTTGGATGAATTTTGGTGAAGTCATTTGGTAATCTAGTGTTTTCATGCGTGATTATTCTTGGTGAAGTAAGTAAATATGATTTTGTCATTACTTTTGAATGGTTATGGTATATTTTCTTGCTCATAATAAAGATTATGAAATTTCATGCTTGATAAACCGTAGAAGTGAAGAAGTTAAATTACTACTTATTCACTTTATATTTGCTAGAATTTGCATAATTGGTTTATATTGACACGCCTCTAAATCCCTAAAGTGTTATCTCTTTAGAGGTCTTGATCAATTGTGGTTGCATCTAAATATTTATTCAACTATATAAGAAGGATGAAAACAACTAGGGCCTAGAAGTGCCTACTCTCTAGTAGCTCACCTCCCCAAAGACTGGATCCCAAGAAGAATTGAGTTACTACTCTTCTAAGATTCATCTTTTACTTGGATTACATAATTATATTTGTTGATGTTATAAAATATTGCTACAACCATCTAATTGCATCAATTTTTCTGCAAAAATGACTATTAATGCTAGCTAAACACCTCAGAAGTTGCTTGTGACAATTGATTATCATTCTTCCTAGTAAAAGATGCCTTTTCATTGTCTTTTCAAGCAATTTTGAGGCATATTTCTTGCAGTTGTTATAAAATACGTATTGTTATTGTAAAATTTTATTTTGCTGCAATTTTATATCAGCTAGCATACATTTCAGTGGTTTATTGTCTTATTGAAGCACCAATATCATTTTGTACTTGAAATTGCCATATTTTGTTTTGTTGTCTTGTTCTGGGCATGTACAATTCATCCATTTACATTTGCTTCATCTCGTAAGACATAAAGACCTTTTGAATTTTGTGACCAGTGAGAGGGGGTATTATTGCATCCTTGATTTAGCTTCATCATCCCTTTAGGTCACTAGGGACATATCCCTTGGGGTAATCTTAACATACTCCTAAGAAGAAAGGGGTTTCCTATTAAGGTGACAGTGATAGGTCACCCCCTTGTTACGCCAATCTTTCCTTACTTGCCTTGGTCTTTGGGAAAGTACAGATTGTGCGATAACAAGTACAAGAGTTATTCTAGGAAGGTTTTGTGGGAAGCTGAGTTGTTGGAAAGAGTCTTCATGTCTCTTTTCATATTGGTCGTGAAATCTTGGATCATGGTTTGAGTCTTGGTCGACCGAACGAGATGCTCTTACATTAAATCCATTATCACTTTGGTAGTTTATTGAGCACTCTCTTGTCTCTGATTCATGTTTTGATGAAATTCTTCAAAGATATGCTACTTAGTGTTGGTTTTCCGGAGCTCTCCAATGGGAGGTAGGTGCCCCTTATGTGTCAAAACATATGCAGATTTGTGTATTTTTGCATAGATTGATAGTTATCTCTTTGTTTCCTTTTCATCCCTCTCCCTAGTTTGTTGGCATCAATCAAGGGAAGCATAGTTGAATCCTTATTTCCTGTTTCTAAGCATGATGCATCTCAGTTGGAGCATTTGGGTTCTTGATGATCCATTTCCTTCTCGAATGGAAACAAACTGGACATTCTTGGATTGCACACAGATTTCTTGATCTATTATTTGTGTTCCCAACTACTGGAATAATTGAAGGTGTGTGTACATATCCATAGCAGTCTCATTAAGTTTTTCCCTGAACTTATTGACACATTCCTTAAATTCCTTGAGGCCTCATTTGTCTTTCTTTATGTTTTTGAGTTGTTCCTCCAACTCTCTAATACTAGCATCCTTTTCTTCATTTTGATGGAGAAAATTCTTGAGGTTTTGTTCCATTTCTATAGTGAAAGAAGTACCGACGGATGCTATAGAAAGAAATTCTTTGTTGACGTCTTATGTTACCAGAATCTTTGTGATGATTGACAATGGGTATTCTATGGTAAATGGGAGCTTCCTAGTCTATTGCAACACAATCTACCAATGACTTTGTCAAATCTGAACCTCTTCAATTTTTCCACCTTGCTGGGATTGTAAGGTGTGTGGAGCCCCAATCCAAGTTCATCGACTGGGAGATGATCTCTAGTGAGGAAAATTTTTGTCGATGATCCAAGGATGTCGGTGTCCATAGGAGAACCATCATTTTTTATTCTGTCTTCATCCTTATTTATTTTCTCTTCTTCAACTACTTTCATTGCATCCTCATTTTCTTCCCTCTTCTTTATTGTTGTTGTTTTCATTGTCACCTCATCGGCTACTTCTTTCGCCTCTTATTATGTTGATGCCACTGTTGCAACTACATCGGCTTCTACTTTGGCCTTGGATTCCTCTGTCTTTCATTTCTTCTAATAAATTCCCTCTTTATCCTTATGGAGTGTTGGTCCTAAAGTCTTCACCTGACTACTAAAGGGTAGAGTTAGGCCACCTCAAGTTTAGAATGATTGGTTTTCTTATTTTATTCATCAATTAGAGGGTTGGTTTTACCAAGACAAGAGCATGGTTGGGTTGGGAAAATTATATAGATGAGGGTTCTCCTTGGCTGGTGGCACACAAATGATAGACAAGCGAAATAATAGAGGTAAAAACAAAGGGAAACAACAAACCACACAATGAATAATCTACTGCAAGAAGTTTAATACTTAAAATATCATTTCAAGACATTAAACATGTATCAAAAACAAAATTTCTCCCACAGGTTGCAATAAAAACAAATCTTCACCAAAGAATTAGTTGTTTTACAGGTTTCATATTAGTAAAGATATGTTATACAATAGCTGAAGGAAATGAAATGTACTTCTCACAGATAAAAAACTGCAGTCAAGATAAGATAAAAAAAACACATGAATATTTGGACAAAAACATTGTCATCAAAAGTATATTCACCAGGTAGAGAGATTTAATCCATACATAGAACATGTTCAACTAGATAATGTATTGATCTTCATTTCCCAAAAACCAAATCCTCAAAACATACAAAAAATGCATATTTGTCAAAGTTGCAAAGGCTCTTGTCCATCTGGGACTAAGGCTTAACTCTACACTACCAGTTGTAAAACAACTTATTAACTTAGCTAAAAACATTGTTGGAGTATATTAAGGTATACTTTGATCTTGAATTAATAAAAAAATAAGTGGTTCATATCACATACAAATGACCACTTATGATGCCTTAATCTAAAAGAGTCTTGAACTTAAATAACTAAAATTGTTGCTAATCATAAACCAAATTGATGCATACATTGAATTGAACTAAATCTTTGAAATAACTAAATAGGACTGATAGAACTGGATTCTGAGTTGAGTATAGGTGTACATGTGAACTGCTAGAGGCCATTGTGAGATAACTGGGTGTGTTGGCAGCTTCTTCAAATTATCTCCTTTAGAAAGATGCAGGTCTTCTGGTGCTTCTTCTGGAGTCTTTGATATTTCTTCTATAGTCTAGAGTACAAGTTCTCCAATTCCTGATTATGGTGTTGCAGGTTCTGCATCTAAAGTTTCAGTTATGATACCTATTGGCTATCATAAAGCTTCTCTATCTTGATTGTAATCGACCCTTTCTTCGTTTGGCCCTATTTAAAGAATACTTTAATGCAGACGATCAATGAGGATAAGACACTTAGGCAATTCGGAAATAACTAAATAGGACTAATATAAATGGATTCTGAAGCTATATAGGTGTACATGTGAACCTAGAGGCCACTGTGAGATAACTGGTGTGTTATGTTTCTTCCAACATTCCCGAAAGATGCGTCTTCCGTGCTTCTGGAGTATTTGATATTTCTTCTATAGTCTAGAGTACAAGTTCTCCAATTCCTGATTATGGTGTTGCAGGTTCTGCATCTAAAGTTTCAGTTATGATACCTATTGGCTATCATAAAGCTTCTCTATCTTGATTGTAATCGACCCTTTCTTCGTTTGGCCCTATTTAAAGAATACTTTAATGCATGTGATCAATGAGGATAAGACACTTAGGCAATTCGACATTTGGAATATTTTGAATGAAGAGTATAACTATCTCATGAATGACCAAATTTGCAAAGTCATAAACCAATGATTATCACTAAGAAAATCCACTAGAGATTAAGACTTTAATCATTTTACTGAGCTCTCGAGAACTCTGTTCTCCGGCTCCACTGATCTCTAGAAATTCAAACTGTTTTATCTCGATGAAAATATCACAGAGTGAAAATATCGTGAAGTGATGTGGCGACCACTTCGGCAATTTGACATTCAAAGCTTCGGGGATCTGTCTTTTCTATTAATTAAATCCTCTTGGAGTGACCGTCTCCTAGAGTGACATGGAAGCTCCAAAATTAGTGCCATGTGTCATCTAAAATCAATTGACAATTCACATATTATATCACTGAAAGAGTTTATGAGGAAAGGCTCGCACTTTGACAATTTGGGCTCCGTGGAACTGTGTTTTGCTCTCGGATTAAATTTTTTCTGGATTGAAATATCTTGGAGTGATGTGGAAGCCTATTTTCAAAATTGATGACATGTCATAAAAATAAGAGTGACATGTATCACCTGAAATAGCATAGATGACGTAGCCAAAGCACCAAGAATGAGTGCCACGTGACATTTAAAATCAATTGACATGTGGCATATGACATGTCAGGTGAAAAAGACTCCAACACTCTGGCACTTCAGGGCTCTGACCCTTCAAGACTCCAAGGCTCTGTGTTTGTTCTGGATCAAAATATCTCATATGACCGAACTCACAAAGTGATGTGGCAGTGAGGATCCACTTCGGCCATTCAAGGCTCCGACACTTTGGGGCTCCAACACTTTGGGGATTTTTTAGGATTGAAAGACTAACAAGCTTGGACACCTGAATGCCAAAGTCTTGAAGTAAGACTACATATTTATTTGTGGTTTAAACCCCTCACAATTTTGAAGCTCTAAATGCACAAGAGTAGTTGATCTTAATTGACTATCAGATCTTGATCGTCAAAAAATTTAATCTGTATGTTGCTTATAACCTAAGCCCAAAATCCACTGCTCTAGATTGTTGCGTCATTCTTTTGGATGTTTCCAGTGGATATAGAGTACTTGGTCGACTTGCTGCACACTCAATCAATGGTAAACATGATGACATATGTTTCAAAATCAAACCACAACATGTAATCACCTTTCAAGAAAGAAAGACAATGATGCAAAGCAAGTAAAGACCGGTTGGGGCCATTGACACTAAGTCATTAAATCACGGAGAATAAACTTATCAAACATAAAAAAAAATCAGACTTGATGGATGTATAGGGTAAAGGAGGGAAAGGGCAGGGGTGAATACCTAGGTTACAACATTGGATCCAACCGAGGATAACACTTCCCTGTGAGGTGATAGGAAAATTAAATCAGGTGCCTTACCTCTTGAAACCTTGCTCCCACTTGTTATAACTTATCTCTATTTCTATTTTCCAACCATGTATATCTGTCACTATCCCTCATACATGCATCCATGAAATTCAAAACTTAAGATAACCCAAGTGCCTTTGTTGGGCTATGCAGTCTCTTATTCAAACAAGTTACTGAAAATCAACACACTAAAAATGAAATCCTCAAATGGCGAGTTTATTCAACACGCCCATACTCTACTCTCCTAAAAACCAAGTAATCATGTGTAATCAGATTTCCAGTGAAACCAAGAAACCATTTGACTAAGAACCATAACTTCATGCATGTCACTATTTAAAATAATCCAAAGAGGATATAACATATGCAACAAAAACTTAGCAAGCATCTTGTACTTATAGCTACAAATGATGATCATGCTAAAACTTACAACATTTGAGATCTTGGAAAAATAAGAATCCATCCAACTTGCTATTGGATCTTGAAACTCATGAAAAGCCTCCAAATGGTTGAGAAGACAAAGTTGTTGTTGTATGAGATATGCATTATTGATAAGAGTATATTCCTCATGTTATCCTTGAAACAACTCATTAAGGTCATATGCTTCATAATAAGCAGGAGAAAGTAAATCCCCTTGAAACTGTTGATCATTTTCTTGGACATAAAACTCTTTGACGGAATTAAAAATAACAAGATGATCATAGAAATATGATGGTTGTAAATTTATTTCTATAGCTTCAAAATAAGAATCAACATGCTCAAGAAAATCTTCATTCTACTTAACTATATCTTCACAACTAACATCCTTATCTTTATTGCTATGAAAAGAATACATTTGTTCAAATTCCTCATAGCATTCATCATAAAGAAAATCAGTTGAATACATCCCTTTGCAATAAGAATTAAATGCAACATGAAAATCACTTAATGAATAAATACTAGCAACATGGAGGGAATTACCACTCATGAGATTTCACTTGCAACGAGTACCTGCACATCTTGATAAGAACATTTTCATGGAAAATACCAAGACTATGCATGCACTCATGAAAATCCAAAAGATTCTCAGCAGGACGATCATACTTGTTTCCCCTAAACCTCAGAAGGAAATGTTCCCATACTTCTTTATTAGGTACAAAATTTGGAAAGCCAAGTATATTAGAGAAGTCACAAAATTCATACCTCTGGGTTATTATTACTTCCATCTAAAAATATGACTTCTTGAACCTGCAGAGTCGCCACTAGATCCTTTAACCATGGAGTCTCTAGGTGAATGATATGCAGTTTGAATGTGTATGGAATTTGTTCACCATCAAAGATCAGATCTGATCATTGTCATTCTCCCAGGGAAAGATATTTCATTTCTCTGTTCACCGACAACGATGTCAGAAGATGTTGGTCCTAAAGTCTACACCTGACTGCTAAAGGGAAGAGTTAGGGTACCTCAATTTTAGAATGATCGGTTTTATGATTTTGTTGGTCAGTTAGAGGGTTGGTTTTACCAAGAAAAGAGCATGGTTGGGTTGGAAACATGATATAGATGATGGTTCTCCTTGGTTGGTGGCACAAAAATGACAGACGAGTGAAATAATAGAGGTAAAAACAAAGGGAAACAACAAACCACTCAATGAATAATATACTACAAGAAGTTTAGTACTTAAAATATCATTTCAAGACATTAAACATGTTTCAAAAACATAATTTCTCCCACAGGTTGCAATAAAAAAAAATCTTCACCAAAGTATTAGTTGTTTTATAGGTTGCATATTTGTAAAGATAAGTTATACAATAGATGAAGGAAATGAAATGTACTTCGCACAGATAMAAAAAATGCATTCAAGATAAGATAAAAAAAACACATGAAGATTTGGACAAAAACATTGTCATCAAAAGTATATTCACCAGGTAGAGAGATTTAATCCATGCATRGAATAGGTTCAACCAGCTGATGTGTTGATCTTCTTTTCCCAAAAACTGAAYCCTCAAAACATACAAAAATTGCATATTTATCAAAGTTGCAGAGGCTCTTGTCCATCTGGGACTGAGACTTAACTCTACACTACTAGTTGTAAAACAACTTATTAACTTAGCTAAAAACACTGTTGGATTATATTAAGGTATACTTCGAGCTTGACTTAATAAAAAAAGAAGTGGTTCATATCACACAAAAATGACCACTTATGATGCCTTAATCTCAAAGAGTCTTGAACTTAAATAACTGAAATTGTTTCTAATCATAAACCAAACTGGTGCATACATTGAATCAAACTAAGTCTTTGAAAGAACTAAATAGGATGGATAGAACTGGATTTTGAGTCGAGTACAGGTGTACATGTGCACTGTTGGAGGCTAATGGGAGATAACTGGGTGTGTTGGAAGCTTTTTCAAATTATCTCCTTTAGAAAGCTACAAGTCTTCTGGTGCTTCTTCTAGAGTCTTTGATATTCATTCTGCAGTCTAGAGTACAATTTGTCCAATTCCTGATTATGGTGTTGCGGGGTCCGGATCTGAAGCTTCAGTTCTGGTACCTGTTGGATGTCATCAAGCTTCTATGTCTTGACCATAACTGACCCTTTCTTTTTTTATCCCTATTTAAAGAATACTTTAATGAAGATGATCAATGAGGATAAGCCACTTCATAAATTCAACATCCGAGAGCTTTGAATGAAGAGTATTATTAGAAAAACATGATCGTGGAGAAATAAAATAAAACAAATGTGGAAATAAATAACAGAAGATACACAATACAATAGAGACACATATACATGTGGTTCACCCAATGTGGGGTATGTCCACCAGATAAATTTCAGGTCATTCCTTTATTATTATCTAGCAAATGAAGGGATACAACCTACAACACACCCGTTGTAACTTCCTCTTCTTTCTCTCACAGTCTCCTCACTTAGAATACAATATTCTCAATGATACATAGCCACATTACATTTCCCTCATAAAAGAGGGTTTCCTTCTAGGGAAAAAAACCATAACATAACTTCTACCTTCAGATCCGTGACCTTATAATGAATGGTCCATATTTACTATGAAATTACAATATACATTTACAAGGCAATTTTTCCTTTGGGGGCTCGTTTTCCCCCGGACCCCGTAGGAGGGGTAACCCCCCCTTGCACTCCCCCACATGGAGGAGTGTACATTCATCTGGGGTGTAAAGACTTCATGGGGTATAAACATGGCTGGAAACATATACCTCTAGATCAAGAATATAATCATGCTCCACAACCAACAAGTATAACTATCTCTTGAATGACCAAATTTGTGAAGTCATTAACCAATGCTTATTGCTAAGAAAATCCACCAGAGATTAATACTTTAATCATTTTAATATTTCGGGACTTCGGGTGCTCTGGCCCTTCAACACTCCGACACTTCGGAACTATGGAAATTCAGGGAACCATGTTTGATCTAGATGAAAATATCTTGGAGTGACAATCTCACGGAGTGATGTGGCGACCACTTTATAAATTCAACGTTTAGAGATTTGAGGAATTGTGTTTGCTATGAATTAAATCCTCCAAGAGCGACCATCTCCTAGAGTGATGTGGCATCCTAAAATGAGTACCATGTGCCATATGAAATCAATCAACATGTGGCATATGACATCAGTTGAAAAATATTTTATGAGAAAGGGGTTCCGACACTTTGTCAATTCAGGGCTCCGAGGAACTGTTTTTGTGTTGGATTAAATTCTCCCAGAGTGAAAATATTATGGAATGACATAGCAGTCTATTGTCACAATTGATGACATGTCATAAAAATGAGAGTGATACGTGTCACCTGAAATAGTGCAGATGACATAGCCAAAGTACCAGAAATGAGTGCCACGTGTCATCTGAAATCAATTGACAGGTGGCATATGACATGCCAACTGAAAAAGACTCTAGCACTCCGGCACTTTGAGGCTCCCTCACTTCGAGGCCAGAGGTGATTTTAAGAACCCCCCCTAAATTTATATGTATAATAAATGGGCGAATCCACATGATACATAGGAAAAATTGAAGGCTATTTTATCAATAATATAAAATGTATATATAATTTTTTGGCGAATCTTTTAATCAGTTACATAATCTTGTAAAATATTGGTAATCTTTCACTGAATTATAAAATCTTGTAAAATATTGGTGAATCTTTCACTAAATTATAAAATCTTGTAAAATATTGGCGAATCTTTCACTAAATTATAAAACCTTGTAAAGTCTCAGGGGATCCTGCCTTAATGAGAATTTAGTTATGTTTTATTTTTACATACATATCTATGTGATGCACCACCCACTCACCTCCATGAACCCTAATTTCAAAAATGGCATCCCCATACCTACAGCCACAACTGTCCCCATACCCACAACCACAAACTCTGGCTGCTTAACAAAAACCAAATTCAACAACCCAACAAATGCAAAGAAATGCCAATGCCATTCTTGATTGATTAACCCAACATTTTCAACAAAATTCAAACTGAGCACTGTAAGAAACGTTGACACCTTCTGAACCTTCACAATTGGGCCTTAAGAGTTTACTTGGAAATATGTGTCACTTAGATTCAGTCATACTCCAACAATCCTAAAACCAAACAGAATCCAATCTGATCTACTCCTAACCTAACATACAGAAGTTCTAATATATAAATACTAAACTTAGATAACCCACTCTTAATGAAAAGTACCTAGATGGAAATAGACTTGGAGAAACATATAGATGTGATAATCCCTATTCAGGCCATCAAATGTTTCACGCATGCCTAAAGATGTTATACCAAGCTAACAAATTTTTGTTGCACTCAAGATTAATTACAAAAAGCATACTTCCTTGAAATTTAGACTACAGTAAGCAGGTGCCTACAAAGAATAGACCTATAAGAACACCAACTCTTTTACATAAATGCAAGGATCACAAACACACATGCACTTTGCTCTTACAAACACATTCATGTTTCAAACAGTTAACTTACAAGCAAGTGCAAAGTTAAAATCTATTCACATTTGCACCTCTAACAATAAATACTCACTCAGAGGAGGACAAAATCAGGTCAGAGTGGATTACAAAAACCAAATTCAACAACCCAATCAAGTGAAATAAATTTTGATTCCATTCTGGATTGAGTTAAACCCAATATTTTCAACAGAATTGAAACTTCGTCAATGTTAAAAAATATGACATCTTCCTATGTGCCTTCACACTTGAGACTTAGGACTTCCCCCTGTATCATATTATCATATTCTTCTTCCATGATACGATTTCACTTAATGTATATGTCTGCCAAGATTTAATCATTTCTTTCATGATCTGTTTCACTTAATGTATATGTCTCTTAGATTCAATCATACTTGACACCTTCCTCTGTGCCTTCACCCAACATTTTCAACAGAATCGAAACTCAACAGTGTTAAAAAAGATGACACCTTCCTCTGTGCCTTCACACTTGAGACTTGGGACTTCCCCGTGTATCATATTGTCATCTTCTTCTTCCATTCTCTGTTTCACTTAATGTATGTGTCTCTTATATTCAATAATACTTGGTTAATCATAATGAAAAACAATAACTCAATCTAATCCACACTTAAACTAATATGTATAATCCCTAATACATAAATGCTAGCCTTCTAGATATCCCACTCTTAGTACAGATTTTTCCTAGTTGGCACTTGCATGTAGTCTAGAGTCTAGACTATACCATAGGTATTTGCAATAACAAGAAAAATATTCTCCAACTCTCTAAAGGCTATATTGATCCCTAACTCAGGATGTTTTGCAAAATTTGATAAAGAGAAACCCAAAAGCCACTTCTATCATACAACAGATGAACATATCCTTTACAGATACCAGTAAGGTAAACATGCTTTGCAAATAATAGTACACACACAAGTTCAAAGAACACTGGTTATAATGTAAATGACAAATATTTAGAGCTTAACATTGTTTCTAATACAAATGAAAAAGATTTAGTATTTAAAGCTTAACAGTGAAAATTATGAAGTATTTGCTTGATTGCTAACTTAAAACCACTAATTCCATAGACTAAGCCTTGGTAGTGAGTAATAGAGAAGTAGTCTTAGTTTGTAACTCAATCCATGAAAATATCTAGCTATGCTTTAGAAAAAAGGCATTGTAAAAGGAGTTCAATAGGGGCATTCTTAGATACAGATATAAAGGAGCATGGTTAGCACTAGTCGAAAGAATATCATAAAATTGCATCATGAAAATGAGCTTAATGAGAAGTCTACCAACCCACGCTCAATGTTCCTATCAGTCATTTATTCTAGACAGTAAAATTTTCTCACATTCGCATTCCTTTAATTTTTCCCTTTTCTAAGCATAAATGAAAACAAATTTGGGGCTAAGGGTTATATATATATATATATATTTATATATATTGAAAATAAATTTGGGGATATATATAGGTAAACACAAAAAACCTCTTTATGTAAACAATTCGCCCAACCAAAATTACAAACCTCTTAATTTCGCCCATCTGTGAAATTTCACCGCTAAAATCACCTATGTTCGAGGCTCTAGGGATTTGTGTTTGTTCTTGATCAAAATATCCTGGATGACCAAACTCGCAAAGTGACGTGGAAATGAGGATCCACTTCGGCCATTCGGGGCTCTGACACTTCAAGGATTTTTAGGATTGAAAAAATAACAAGCTTGGACACCCGAACGCCGAAGTCCCGAAGTAAGACTACATATTTCTTTGTGGTTTAAACCCCTCACAATTTTGAATCTCTGAATGCACAAGAGTTGTTGATCTTAAATGACTGTTGGATCTTGAACGTCAACAAATTTAATCTCTATGTTTCTTATAACCTAATCATGAAATCCACTACTCTGGATTGTTGTGTCTTTCTTTTGGATGTTTCATGTGCATATAAAGGACTTGGTCGACCTGTTGCATGCTCAATCAATGGTAAACATGATGACATATGTTTCAAACTCAAACCATAACATGTAATAACCTTTCAATAAATAAAGACAACAATGCAAAGCAAGTAAAGACCAATAGGGGCCATTGACACTGAGTCATTAAATCATGGAGAATAAAATATAAACTTAGCAAACACAAAACAAAAATCAGACTTGATGGATGTATAGGGTAAAGGAGGGAAATGACAGGGGTGCAAACCTAGGTTACAACATGGACTTTCTCTTTCTTTGTTTGTTTCTTATCTACAACTACCTCCTATTCCTCCACTGATTTAGAATGTGCAGTCATTGTTGTGGATGTTGGTGTGCTTGTTGCTTCTTCTTCATCTCTCTTATGTGCCTCTTCCTTGGATTTTTCCCCATATGAGATCCTACCCAGAGGTTCTCCTTTCCACTTGGAGATAACCTCTTCATATGTTCGGGCACCATGATGGATCTCTTCCTCTTCCAAATTATCTAAAGTGTATTCCCAATTGTGTGTGTGTTTGTTGCAATATTCCTCGACCACTTCCTTCGTGTCATGTCTTTGGAACCTCTCTTATTCGAAGAATAATGATAACAATGTGTCTACCTCAGCTTGAGCCTATTTGACACCTTTGAAGGATTATGATCCAACCCACAATGGTAGAGGGGGGCATATAGCTTTATTATCTCTATATAGTGAGGCCCTCACCCCATGTATCACAATATAATACTTGATTTGTTACAAAAATAATCTTTCAAAGACAAAACTGGGGAGTATATGAGGAGCTTTTATGGGTACATATATCCTTATGTATGTCCCACACTCTAGGAGATACCAATATCCAATTCTTCGCATTATTTCTTGAGCCTTGTTGGTCATGCATGGAGTGGGTGAGTCGAAGATAAATTGGTAAAGTGGTTCCAATAAGTAATAAAAGATCTTTTGATACTCAATCATGTATTTGTGCTCCCAGAAAAATTTGCAGTAGATGTGTATGGGAGGGTCGGCTAGTTTCCAGGCCCAACTCATCCTGGGATATTAATGGAATACACATACCATGTCTAGCAAGTAGGAGGTGTTGATCCATTTTTTTTTGACCGATATAATATTATTATGTAGTTATTATTAAGATTTATTTTACACTTTTCTTATCCTACTTTTCTCTTTTCTCTTACATCAAAAACTTTCCCAGCACTTAGTCATTTTCCAAAAATGCATATGTGGAGCTGCATAAAAATTATTAAACTCTTTTTTAATCACCCAGGTCTACAACCCCACACTCACCAAAACACTTTACTTTGTTTCCTCTTCCATTTTCTTTTGGTACTTAGTCAATTTCAAGTGATGCAAATGCAGACCTACTTATCATCCCTTAACTCTTTCTTAGGTCTCTACCTTTGCAAGTCCGTAGGTCCGCATTCACTTTCCACTTTTCACTTATTTTCATTCTTAGCCATATTTCTCATTAAAAATATATTTCATTACTCCCCATTACTTTTCCATTGCTAGTAGGTTCTCACATTCGCAAGTCTACATTTCTCCCAACACTTAACCATATTAGCAATTTCAATGCAGGCATTGTCACCCTTTCCTAAATATTGTTTCATGAGAACTTATGTTCACAAATCAGTTTTATACTCTTATCATTTCCCATATATCATTTTACACCTCCATACTTAACACTTTTCGTCCATCATACCATCACATCACCATTTCTCATCAAATTAATTACCCCTTCCACATCATCCACCACTCATAAAATCATAATGTCATTATTAATGCATAATGCATCGATTAAGAGTCACAATAAATCCAAGTCCCATGACAACTGATGAAATTTAAAGCATGATCTACAGTTGATTGAGTTACCAAGGCAATACATAGTGGAATTTAAATAAAATAAAAATGCAAACATGTAAGTATCGACAGTAGTGCCACCTTTATAAAACTAAGAAAATATGTCAAGTAAGAATAAGGAAGGATTTTTTGGAGATACATTGAACACACTGGGTTGCGAAGATCAATGGTTCTAGTGGTCAAGGGCATACAAGTATTACAAGTCTCTTCCACTAGCTAAGAAGAAGACAAACCTAATCTAGACCTCAAGAATAACATTGGCGGGATGTGTTCCAGAAGTAACTAATATGAAAGAGATTTCTCATTGGTGTGCATATAATTTATTTTTTTTAACAAAGAATAATTCAAATTCAAGGTCATCAATCCATTTCTCTAGCTCCTTTAAATTTTTCTAAAATGTTACAACTCCGTGCACCAACTATGTAATTCAAGAGCGAGGAAGCTAATGAATTTTTGAAGCAACATAAGGGAGGGAACAAGCTGTTGAGAAACTATTTGGAAGATCTAACCTATAACCATGGTACTTCTAGAATCAAGGTAAATTTTCTAAAATACCCATACAAAGAATTTACTTGGCTATTTTCCCACATTCTCGGTTTGGAATCTACTATCTTTGTATCAAGAAACGTTATATATACGATGCATTATGCCCTGTATCAAAAAGCTATCATCGATTGAGGTTATCTCATCTCAAGTGAAATTTATTTCAAACTGAATAAGCTCAAAAAGACCCATAAATTCTATATGGATTCTTACCTCATTTTCGTCGTTGCTTATGGTCATGTTTTTGAATATTTGTCTCGGGAAAAACATGTAGATTTTAAGTTAGAACCAGTTTATGTGTGGTATTCAATTTTGTATAGACATAAAKCCCAATACAGTTTCTACCCAGTTCACAACAATTTCATCTTAGAGTTCAAAAGGTTAATATTCAGACATAGCACGTCAAGGCTATCCTTAGAGGAAACTTCCTTCCTCACTGGAAAAGGGATTTATGAGTTGTCTGAAGAATTCAGTATAATTAGAATATCTGATAGTAAGGAGAAACCTTTCCTTTTACCATTTTATACATCATATAAACTCTTTGTTGAAGAAGTATGTAGGAAATACAAAACTTGGGCCCACATCTTCCATGAAAAAAGGAAAAGATAGTTTATACCCTCACCATGGAAAATTGGGGATTGCATTGTTAAACATATAACTTACCTAAATGAGTTGGCAAGACATCATGAACATATGGGTTTGAAGGAATCCAAAATTGTTGAATTTTTTGACCCAAATAAAAAATTCACTACACATATGCAGTTAGTGAGGTATTCTTCACACTTCATTAGAGTTGAATAGTTTCAAGAAGGTGGTGGAGATAATTTGGATCTTTAGGTACTAACTGCATACCAAAATTCAAACAATTTAGGAGAAGTAAATAGTAAAAATAAGTTACACAAACAACAGAACATAGAAAAAACAAACCAAAACCCTAACTCATCGATAACGTCTCAAAGAATCACTCCATCTAGAAGGAAAAGTAGAACTAGTGGAATTGATACCAGAAAAATACTAGTTGGAGGCTCAGATGATGATGAAGATAAAAATCCACCAAGGAAAAGCCTTGAGAAAACACATGATGCATAAACTCCTATAAAAAGTAAAAAGAAAAATAAATATATCATCAGTGGAAATAAATGCATCAGAAGTCCAGGAAAGTCCCCATGAGATGGACATGGACGAGATCATTGAAGAACCTAACTAGTATGTGAAAAGGCTATTAGAGACAAGAGAAATAGCTAATGCTATTATGACTCAAGATCCTGAGATATTTGAAGATGAATCTATCACTCTGCACCACACGACTTAGAATCATGAAACCAAAAAATTATTGCTATAAAAATTTAATTCCAAGAATAAGAAGTCATTTGAACGATGAAAATATTCGATTGACTTGGATGGAGTAGCACCATCTAAAATTGCAGACTTTCATGAAGCTACTGGAGACGCATTAAAACAATCAATTGAAAAAATGGAAAGAGAGAATTTGGAACTAAAGAAAAGGGTTAAAGAATTATAAGTTTCTTTGGTACCAACACCATTGTTTCCAGAACCTTTAAGTTCGATGCAACCTATACTTGAATTGGAGGAGATCCCTGGAAGCCGTAAAAAGTACAAAGATTCATCAAGTTTATTGCGGCCCATAAGAAAATATGTTGGTGATGCCATCAGAAAAATGGTTGATATGATTTAGGAAATTTGGGATCTTGTGCAAAGTTTTGCTAGATTTTCCTCCATAATGGAGAATTTCAAAGAATATCTGCAGAAATATTTGGAAAATGTTGAAGTATTTTTCAAGGAAGTTGTAAACACATTTCCATACAAAGTCTCAAGTTTAAATGAAGCCTGGATAAAGGAACAAAAACTTCCTTCAGCTTACCGTATGAAACATATTAATGCATGTTGGTTAAGGAGAATTAAAGAGTTAAGATAAATGATAAATAAAACTAAGGCCCTAAGGAATAGAAAGAGTGATCTATTTCTTAAACTTGTTAGTATTACCAAGCAATTAGACGGTCCTAATTTATTTATGGATACCATGATATTAACAAAAGAATATTTAATGGGACAACTTAAAGCACTAAACGTTTCTTGGGCTAACGAATTTACCAAAACCATAGAATTTTCTAAGGATGAAGTTGAAATATGGTTAGTTCGGTATATCAACATAAATGATGAGGTGTATGACACATTGCATCAATCAGAGCTAGATCTGAGGGAATTCAAAATCCAGTTATTTGATATTAAAACTAAACATGAAATTATTGTGGCACCTTTAAGAGAATACAATGAGGAATGGTTGAACAAGGCATTAATAAAAATGATTGAACCAGAAAAATAAAGAAACAGTTAGAGCAGTTATGCCACCTCAACCACAACATGTACCTATAAAGGAGTCAGTTGCAAGCAAGTGAAAGAGGATATTTTTCTCCATTACAGTGAGTCAAACATAAACTCTATCCTTTCATTTTTTCCTCGGTCCATTTTCTTCTACAAATGTTTTTCATATTTCCTTTATCTTCTTGGTACTTTGTGGGATTTAGGTTGATTCTTGGTTTTCCTTCTTTCATCTTCCTGGTCTTTTCATTTTAAGGTCCACAATAGCCAATCACAGTCCTCTTTGAAGGGAAAATGCATTTTTACTTTATTTAAAGACATTTACTTTTTTATTTAAAGACTCATTATTATTTTTGAGACTCCAAGAGAGCTACTCGGGATATTACATTTTTTTATTCTCAAAGACTTTGATCAGAAGCTTGAGTTACCAAATTTTTTATCTATCATAATATTTTTGGTGCTTTATGGAATGATAATTTAAAGCTCTCTTTTATTTGCAGTCCATTCCCTTTTCTCTCTATTTGTGGTATCGTTAAATGTTATGATGAATGTTGTGATGGATATATCAGTCCTTTATATTATGTATGCATCTTATCTATTCACATTGTAAATATTATACATATGAGTTTCTTTTAAAATGCACCCAGTCCCAAAATCTCATGTGTTTCTTTCCTTGAATGTGAATGTAAATGTTAAGGCTGGTCCTTCTCATAATTTTGTTTTGTTTCATTTTATTTTCTTGGAATCATAAGAACAAGAGGAGTACCACMTCTCTAAAAATGAAGGGGGATTCATATCCTCGTGAGGTTGACTTTAAGACCGTAAAACAGTCTTTTATATCAATAGGAGGACATGTGGAAACTAGGAAAATCGTTGGGGGTGATATCTTTAACCGTTCTTATGGATTCCTCTAGAGATGTTGGTAGAATATCAACCCAATTGAAGGATGACCCCACGTAGGCGCAGTAGTATATGAGGCGAATCAACGATAAGGTGAACTTCGATGAGTCCTCTTCCCCATACAACCTACATAGCAATGCTGCGACATACTAGTACGTCATCCTTAGTGAACTGGTGGGATATTCGYCTGAGGGTCTTATTTTGAATGTCTTGTAAGGATTGTACCAGTTTTTTCATAATTATTTTTCCTTGTGTGAGAATTTCCTAATGATATATTTATCCAATGATCAACTTCATTTATCCAAGTGATAGTATGAGGCTATGTTAGACACTCAAAATGATGCTATGGGTTTTCCCTTGGCCTTGAGTATATACCTATTATCTATGTCTATATGTCGGATTATCCAAAAGACCGCATCCATACATGGAAAAAGTGTTATGTGAGTTTTCAGCCTATGTAACCTCGATTCTTTAATATTCCTGAAGACCTTGAGCTCATCTTCATCGTCTACCTCTACATGGAAACTCTATTTCTTAATAATTTGGAATACATCACCCCATTTAAGTGAAGTCCCCTTCTCTATGAATATCATGGTGTCATCGTATATAGGCCCTGGGGTGTTTGCCTCCTCTTCTTGGTGACTTCTGCTTGTAGAAGCCTATGTCATGGGAGAGTTTCTTGTAGCCTTATTAAGGGGTTACATGCTTGAATATAAAATAGACATGTTCATCATTAATATACCAAACCTAGTAACAAAATATGACATGAAAGTGAACATAAGGAATTATTTTTTGTAATCATGTAATTTATTGGACTTGTTATCCCCCCATGCCTAGGGGTAACTGGAAGAGATCATGTCTTGAGGCCCACAATGGATAACATGATATACACCATGATGATGATGATCAACATGTTCACAAATGATAGCCTAGAAGCCTCCCTTATTTCCCTCCCAGTAGATATCAACCAAGGATTATCACATTAAAGAAACCTGGAGTATGGGAGATGGTAAGCTATTGTCACCATGTGGTATGTTAGTCATTTTTTCATGCAAAGTGTTGTGCTTAATTTGTTGGGCATGTGGATGATGATTTCTGTTGAAGTTGGATAATGGATCACTAGTTTGGGAAATTGTGCCAGTCACCTTGTTTCACCTTGGTGGTTATATTTTATGCCCTAGCCATGTGATGTCACTGCCCAAGGAAGATAAATAATACTAGGGGGGGCTCCCAAGGGTAACGGTTTGATCCCAACCATACTTAACACCTTCCATCTTAAATCATTTCACATATCCTAAAATTTGGCTATGATCCATTCTCTCATGAGAAGAGGGGGTGAAGGTCCAGAGGTTGTTCTGTAGTTGCTAAAAAATAACAAAAAAATGATGCTGGAAAAGAAACTGAACATAGAAAAGTAGGACCACCAAAATATGGTCCAACTTGAGCTCTACTCATTCAGTGCTTGCCCCAGTCCCAAAAAGGTAATGCTAAAGTTTGAAACCCTACAAAATAGGACCCATAAATTTGCAAATATAAATGAAAGCATGGACTAGTAAAGGGAAAAAAGGGGTTTCAAAAAAGGTGGCACACAAATATTGGGTAACTCAAGAGAAAGCACACCCTCCACAAAAGTGCTCATAGAGATGGATTAATACCATAAGCCATAAAGTAATGCCTGAACCATATCACTTTCACACTTACTTTTGGTGGGTTTTACTTTCCCTTGTCACTCTCGAGAGCTATCCCTCTACCTAGGTTATTTTATTTCTTGTCTAGGTCGCACACCTAAGAAGGTTGGATGAAGACCCTCCCATACCTAAACTTGGTAACTAACATGGGGTCCTAGGATGGTGTGATGCTTGAAGGGGATATTGAGTTGAATCATCTTACATGGCTTATATATTAATTTGTATCTTACTTTGTATGTTTTAAGGACTAATGTTTCTCGTAAAATTTGGCTAACCATGTTTTATACTTTGGCTTGTTTTGAACTCCCCTGACATGGTTCTTGAGGGTTTTCCTGGGCTTGTACCTAGGACATTGTGCCTTTATTGCAAGACTTTGGCACATGTGAAGGGGATAAATGGGTCATCCAGTGACTCACCACCCTCAAACAATGGCTCTCATATTATCAGGACCTTTGATGATGGATATATGGGATTAGTTTGAGTAGTTCTGGTCATTAGGCCACACATATGGTTTGGAAGCCCCATAGGATGGGTAGAGTACTCCAGGGATTTTGCACATAGAGGATGGAGGAAGTTACAGTGGAAATTTCTTTGACATCACTCGGAGACATGATTCCATCCTTCTCAACATTGGACGTGGCCTTTGGAGGCCCTTGATGTCACTTTCTATCCCTTGACATTATCTTCTTGGCTAGAGTTTTGATGGATGCATGGGTATCATAGATTATTGGCATGGATTTGGGTGATGAGGCACCTTACCTCACATATTTTCACCCTTGGAGGGTGCCACTTAGCCATTGGCGACCCAACGTTTGCCTATGGAAGCATGATGCCACCCTCTCCTAGCTTGACATCACCCTTCTAAAGCATGCCATCATCCTTTTTAAGGTTTTGAGATGTATTTTTTTATTTTGGCATTGTGTTAGAGAAAAACTAAGGGGTCAACCCCACTTATTTTATGTTATTGACAAATTATGTGGACAAATTGTATTAGGGTATCCTCATATAAAAAGGATACCCTCACATTTCATTTTATCATCTTAAATTCTTGCCATTTGTGAGATTAATTCTGAAAGTTTCACCCTCTAAGGGTTACTAACTCTTCTTCTCTTATGTGTTGTGCTTGGAAGGTCACTTGTGGATTGTTTTTTCTAATTTTGGATGGGAATTTCTGCAATTAGGGTTTTATACCATGGTTTCTTAGATGAAGTAAGTGAATTTTCTACAATGTATTCTTATGTTAATTATATTTCATGGTAAATTGGCTATTTTATGCTAGACGTCTTGCTTGGTGAAACCCTGAGAGAGGAACATAAGTGCTTCCTCTCACAAGGTAATTTTTGTCCAAAATTTGTGAAAGAGTCCTTGCTAGGGTTAGAACCCTAAATCCATAAAGTGCTAGGACTTTATGATTTTATACCCAGACTTTCATTTTGACCTAGTTGAAGCTACAAGAAGGGAGGAATGAATTATAAGGCCCAAATGTGCTTGCACCTTAGAAACCCATCCCCTAAAGATTCAAATCCTAAGGCTCAAATGTGCTTACACCTTAGGATTTGAATCCTACCTCTTGATTGCATTTATTGTTATAAGACTCCATAACCCTTAAAAGGAATTGGTTTTAAATAATTCTCATGGTGAATTGTTTGAAAAACTCATTCTCTCAACTCTCTTCAACATTCTACTAACCTAACTAAAAATAACATTACCAAACTAATTGGATAATTTGTTATTGTTACAAAAGTTTGCTATAGCCATATGATAGCATTATAATTTGTTGCATATACTCTTGTAAAGGTGTCCTAACTCATCCAAAAATTGCATCTAACAATTGTATATTATTCTAGTGGATGTATGCTAAGTTTTAATGGTCATTTTTTTCATTTCTGAGCACTAATTGTTGTTATTGTTATAAATCATTTACTGTTGTCATATCATTGTTTACTACTGCAAATTTATAGCATCCATTGCAACCTATCTTGTCTAGTGTATTAAAGAGGTATTAATTTCATGTTTGGACTTGGAAATAATCATATATATGTTGTAAAGTGTTATTGTTATGAGCATGTACTCAAACAATTTCATACCTCTTCTACTACCTTGACCTAGACCAATCTTTCGGTGATCGAGAGAGGGTGTGGTAGGTTAGGATACTATACTTTATTTTTTGATCCCTTGAGGTCACCAGGGAATCCTCCCTTGTGGTGGACCTATTCCATCACTAAAACGAGAAAAAATCTTATTAAGGTGATAGTGGTAGGATCTTCCATAGTTACACAAGATTTGGGGTCTTGTGTTGTGATTTGCATAAGTACAAATCTTTTGATAATAGGGATTTCAAGCAACATCAAGAGGTTAAAGATGAATATGTCAATGAAAACCTGTATTAGGGTTTGAGGAGCTACTGGTACCCATATCGGGAGGAAATTCATCATCTAAAGAAGAGATAATAATGAGTGGCATAGTGAAGGTTTAGTTAAATATGTATCAGTTCAAAAGGAGGAGAAGGTTGAGTGTACCGATGTTGATGTTGTGAACATTGTTGATATGCAAGGGTAGTGTCGAAATTATAGACAAGATCAATGCTAGTATAGAAAAGGAGTATCGAAAATTATGTGATAGAATCCATCGATATAGAAAGGTAAGTATAAACAATGATGTTATAAACTTCGTTTATTAAGAAATATAAGCATCGGGGGGGGGATTTATCAATTCTATAGACACAATAAAAGAGTATCAACGGTGATGTTGTGAATTTATTCGATATAAGAGGAGGGTACTTGTGTAGTTATCGTGAAATTCATCGATACACTGAGAGGGAAAGCCGACGTCGATTAGAGGAGTCATGCCAATGATGGAAAAGGATAATATTGGTGTATATTTTGTCAATATCGCCCAAAAGGAAACTATGTATCAAAGGTATTCATACTAACTTCGCTGACATGATTTTTCAATTAAAACAAGACTAAGTTTGGAATTTAGGGCCGCGATAAATTTAAGGAATGGCAGGGTTTTGATAGGTTCACCGCATAGACTTGATCTAGGAAAAGGTATGTAACTTTGAATAAAAAACCTAGTAGGTTGGTCGAAACATGAGTGTTGGGGATAGTTAGGTTAAGGAATATTTTAGGTTAAGTAATATTGGGGTAGGGTTATTATTTTTTAGTGTCATTGTAGGTTCGATCAAGGTAAGAAAAAACTCAGTTGTTGGGTTAGGGATTCGTCAAAGTGCAAGGTTGGTTGAGGTGCCAAGAAGGACACGGTGCAAAGAAGTAGGGTTAGGGTAGTGAGAGGAGGTTTCTATATGTCTCAAACACGTGTGTGTGTATATATATATATATATATGAGAGGAGGTTTCTATATGTCTCAAACACGCAGGTGTGTATATATATATATATATGCAAAATCAAAACCCAAATGGACACATGGAAGGATGGGAAGGTGGAATACTTCGTAATCTATCGATGGGAAGGGGTGAAGACTTGATGGCACAAAAGTCACTTACTGTTAGGTAGATTCTCTAACAAAATGATCACTTTTACTTTCCCTTGGTGACAAAAAATGATATGTGATATGAGGGTTTTCCTTTTATAGAGTTCTTCTTGGCATGGAAAACGAGGTACTGGAGGTGATTGGAAGAAATGTGTTGGTGTACCAATGATGTTTATGTCAACTTTGTCAACATTGAGTCATGGTATACTGGTAAGGTTCATGGGAACTTGGTCAGTAACCAAGTTCGTGTATCGGAATAAATTGTGGGAACCTCATTAAGGATATCAGCAATGATGTTGTCAAATGCATCGGTGGTGGGGTATGCGTATAAACAAAGTTGAGGGGAAGTCCACCAATGTAAGTGTTTACATATCGAAAACTATGTTGTTAACATTGTTGATATGAAAAAGTTCACGTATTGGAAAATTTGAGTGGAAGTTCGTCAGTGTATCAACGAAGTTGGTAAAAATATTTTTGATGTACCAAAGTTCATTAGAAAATCGTTTAAGTGTTTGTCTTATCAGTGTATCAGGGAGTTCATGATGAACTTGTTAGTATTGCTTGTATTGATGAGTTCATGATGAACTCATGGATATGCCAAAAATTCAAAATAAATTCAAGTAAAGGAATTTCTCAAAGAAGAATGGGAAGACTCTAACGAAGATCAAGAAGACAAGCAATTTTTTAACAAGTTGAAAGGGTATCAAGAGAAAAAGGAGGGTCCCATTTTCTTGGTTAGAATTAACTCTATGATAAAGGACACAAGAAAAAAGGAAGGTGTTTATTGTTGGCACATCAGTTCCATAAAATTTACCATAACAGTGCAACCATTTCAACCAAATGCACCAATTTTGTTTGCAGAACCACACCATGACATTTATTGACCAACTTGGTATAGTGGGGCATCTCATTGGGCGCTCTGTGACCAGTGCTCTATGCTTCACAAAGCACTATTGAAAAAAACATTGGTGTTCCAATATCACATTAGCATCGATGTGTTAGTAGTAACACATAACATCACTGGAGTTGTGATAAAATAATTTAACCTAGCGGTGCCAATATGTCCAACAAATGCATCGATGTTTTAAAGAGTAGAACATGGGGAATAATTTTCACAAATTATCAGTGCAGTGCATCTTATGGTAAACACCACTAAGACCCTCGATGGTGTGCCAATTAAGATAAGAGCACTAGTGTGTTCTATTAATCGAACAAACTGCCCAGTTTTCTGTAACAAAATTTTTTCTCAGTGGTGCGTCAAATACATACAACGCACTGGTGTTATGTACTGCAAGACAATGAGAAAAATACATAATAATTTACCATAGCAGTTCATTTTATGGGATGTCCCATTACTTGTGTGTTATAAGACAGACTCATCGGTAACAATGCAAACAAATCTCAAAATGGAGCATCGGTGTGTTAAATTCACCACAATGCACCGATGTTGTTAAATAAGTTTCATAGGGACAAATATTTAAAAATTTCTCATAGAGGTGTGTCTTTTTAAACCCACCTATTACTGGTGCGTCGTAAAAGACAACACACCATTAAAAAGAATATGGTGCTCCAAGTAACATAGAGTACTAGTGCTTTACATATAACAAAGCACACTACTTGGTTTAACAATAAAAAATTATATTAAAGCAGTGTTTTATGTAGAACCATCTGCACTACGTTAGTGTTTTGTATCACAAGATATAATTAGTGCTCTATATAACACAATGCACCACTATAGATATTGGTGTTCTACTAGAAATGACACATCGATGCATTAAATTTAACACACCATTGTTCGATGCCTTATGTCTGAAATAGAGCACTGGTAGCAGTGCTTATTATGTTTTTTAATAAAATTTCTTATTTTTTCACTTTTTGTTTGCAAATATAAATTAGTTTGAGTTTTTTATAAATACAAATTAGTTATATAAGTTTTTGTTTTATAATTCAAATTTGTTTTATCTATATAAATGTACCTAAAAATAATTTTATGTGAATCAGGTATAATGATGATGACGAGCACAATAGCAGCAGCAACAAAATCCAGAAGAAAAAAAATTAATTCACAAACTACATATGCAAACCTCTACAATTAAAGTTTTTGGAGGTTTTGCTTTGAGGAGGAAAAAAGAGAGGTCATTATTCGGTGCCTCTCATAATTTAGGGCATGGAATCAATCCTTTGCCACTTCCTCAGAGCTCAACCTCGCATCTCCTCCTTCGTGCGCTAATCAAATTTCTCCAAGATATCGTCCTCGTCATTCATGTAGCCATAATATGAACTGGCATCAACTCACTTGTAAATCACATACCTACACCTCTTCTTCGCCTCAAGGGGGATTACTGAATAGATATTGGAGGATGGGGAGGAATTTAATAGCCCCGCAGTATCTATAACTGTGTCCCTTGTTGGTGGCATTGAGCAAATAAACTTCATTCCCTTCAAAGTTCGTCATCTTGGCCCCTACTTTGGCATAATTAGGAATACCAAGCTCTACAATTAGAGATTCCTAATGCCCCTTTTCCCTAATCATTAAGAAAGGATCTTGATGGATGTCTTAATTATAATATTGTGTCAACCTCAATAATGACCTAAGGTCCATATTGTATATTTAATAGAAGTTAAGAAGCACATTTGGAAAAACAACTAATGATCCATAAGCTTTGTCAACATGCCTTATAGCTAAATATCAAGCATTTCCTTGGCCTTGTGTTGCTCCTCCATAAGATCCTCATGCATTTACTTACCAAGAATATCATGTTTCTTCTTCTCCACAACGATGTGCTCTATCTATTTCTCATCTGGAAGGGGCACATGGGAAACAAACTCTCGCTCTCTCTATTGTTGGTTTCCCTTGTGTTGCTCTACCATTTCTTCCACCACATCCTCCTCTTCCTCGAATATGATGTGATTATGAATCATGTAATTATATTTTGAATTAATGAAAAACACTAGACCGTTGAATGAGGAGGGAAAAATCCTTGAGAGTACTAGCCATGATATCACATGTGGAATTGATGAAGTGGACAAGTGAAGAAGAGATGAGATGGTTCCTTGAAGAAAATAGGAAGCTTTCTTAGAAAGATTTCATATACTTGTAAACATGAGATCATACCTACCAACATACCCCAATCAGTATGGATCCATGTGACTAGTAAGGGAAGTCAGATCAATGGTTGAAGCAGTTAATAATCATTGACATTTTGGTATTTTGAAGAAGCAAAGGGGTCGATTGAACCACCTGACAGTAGGACACCACAAATTTTCCCCTTCAGAAATTTTGACTTCAGAAAACAGGTCACATATGACAAAATACATAGAATTCCCAAGGATTGGGAGAGGAAGAGACCAAAGGTGAAAAACATCACCAGGAGAAAAGAGACAAAAGACACGTGTAGAGACAGAAGGGGATAGATGCAATGAAAGAAAGGGAAGAGAGAACAATATGTAGTGCACAGAGTAAAAATTGGAGTGACAAGCTCACAAACTAAGGGCATAATAGACATACAAGTTCATTGGTGTAGATTGAAGAGAAGAAGAAAGTGGAGATATTTCCTTGAAGAAAATAGGAATCTTGTCCAATTTAATATTGATCACCCTGAAACAAAGAAGACTTGGATTCATACTGGATCGATAAAGGGCCACAACTTGGTACTTATTGGACAGAAACCAACACTGATAAGGAGAGATCATTGAGGGACTATATGGAAGAGAAAGGGATCTCTTGTGCAGAGGAAATCTAGTTGAAAAACTACCTGATAAACCTATGGAATCCCTAAGCTCAATGGGAAAGGGGAAAACTATGTTGTTGTTAGTGGAGGAAGGAGAGTAACCTTCCTAGATCATCTTGAGACTAAGGACCAACTGAATCATTCCCTTGTGATATTAGGGATAAGAATGGGAGTGGCATATTGTAGGAAGGCACTCTGTAGTATGGCCTAAGATTGGGAGGAAAGGAATTCTCTCTCAATCAGTTGGTTGTTGCTATTCTTCCCAAACAGATAACTGTCTAACTTGATTGTTAATGCATAGTAATGATATAAATGTGTTTTTTTTTTGGATTAATGGAATTTATGAGTGCATGTACATTAAGTATAGAACTCCTATGTACAATGGAATCTGCATGTTTTCCCTCACTGTATAAAATAGTTAACTCATGAAGTGAATTCAAGTCGAGATGGCCTATATTATTTAGAATCTTCAAGATTTGAGAGGAAATTTTGCAGGATATGGACAAAAAATCCATTTGGGAGATGACAGGAGTATCCTTGCATCTATAAATATTTGGGTAGAGTAAGAAGACCCAAGTCTTATAGAAACTCCTATCCATAAGTGGAAATCTTGCAAGAAATGAAATAACTTCACTTATGTAATGTCCCCACTATGGGACATCATCACATTGCAGAGGTTTATGATGACCAGAGTAGCCATATGGATGTTATAGCGAGTACAGGGATTATTGAGAGGCATTTTGGGGTCCGGCTTGCATCGCTCATCCCATTTCATAATTATGATCCATTCAGCATAGGTTGGCTTTGTTTTCGTTGCATTCCGATGATTTCCATGATTTTGAGTATTTTGAGCTATAAGTCAATTAAATTCACTAAAGAGGTCATTTTGGGCACATTACTTGGAGGAACCTCTCAGTGTAATATCTCATTGGAATCAGGAGAAGCAACACTGTAGGATGGGATGTTTAGAAGTGACTTTCAGTGGCCAGGGAAGCCATAAGGAGAGATAAGGTGTTTTTAGAGGTAAAAAGGTTAATTAATTAATTAATGTGATTTAATTAATTAATTAAATATTAATAAAATGAAAGTCACTTTGGAGGGTAAAGGTGAGTAGGAAGTATTAAGGAAAGGCAAGGGCCTCTATTGATTCATTCATGTATGTTTATCATTTTGATATCTGGCTTCTAGCTAGAGAGCCCATACCTTGGGGGTTTTGAGGGTTTTGACTTAACCAAACCTAGAGGACGATTCAGTGGTGAAATATTCCACCTAGATTGTCCCAATATTGGTCTCGGAGATGAAATATGCTCCCACACCATTCTAGTTTGTATCTACATCAGTGTAGGAGGGTTCTACACCAGCCACAAGCAGAGGAAGAGAAGGAGGGCACACCATTGGGGGTTTCCAGCAAGGGGGTCGCACCATTCTTTGAGAGAGGTTCATTGCAGGTGATTGACAGGGCTTTTGGAGATTCTATCACCTGGGTTTTCATTACAGGGTCTTGGAAATTAGATCTAGTCCATTCAGGAGGAGTTTAAGGTGCCATTTGATATATTAGATGCATGGGATGAATTAGAGGAGAGGAGCAAACTTCAGAAAGTGGTTTCAGTGATATGCTAGCTCAGATATTCACCATTTCTCTTGGGACTTCACCAAGGAGGTAACCAAGCCCTGATCTATCATTCTAGTGGTTTTGTGGATCATTTGGAGGCATCTAGGAAGGAGGCCCAATTATATAGGGTTTCAGGCATCCAGGGGGGTGCACCATTCCTTAGAGGAGATTTAGATCCATAGGGTTTGAGAGAGATATTGGAGATTTGAGAACCTGGGTTGTTCTTGCCATCACCCGATCTACTGTTTGGCATATTTATTTGGGTGATTGGGCATCTTTGGTAGCAAGGTCGAATTATTGAGGAGGTTTAGCATTCCAACAGAGTGTGGCACCTTCCAGCTTAGGGGTTTAGCAATCTTACGTCCCAGATCTACTTGTATTCAATATTCATCAGGTATCCAACCTTTGAGAGCTTACAGTATCTTCTATTGGAGCATTTTGTATGTAGCTTCTATTATATTATTGGATCCATCTATTAAGTTTCCAGATCGACATCTTCATTGTAGCAGGTTCTTCTATTCATGAATAAAATCTGATTTGAGATGTTTTTGCTTGTCTATCATGTTGCATATGGTTGAGGTATGTTCCATGATTGTATCTCCTTGTTTATTGTTGCAACACACATCTAAATCATCAGTAAAACCCTAAGGCCGAAATCAAGAGGCCATCTTGCAAGTAAACACACGTAAACAAGTAAATCATCAAAGTGTTTGATGGAATGCCACAACCAGTAAAAGTTTAAAAGACACCCAAAACCATAATGTTCCTTGCATACAAAATAGTAAAAGAATTAATACATTGGTTAGCTAGTGTTTCCAAGCGAAAAATTGTCTTGGGAACATTACAGACGATGAATTTGGAGGGACCATGAGGGTCTTAAAGTGGTTTGTGAACCCTCGAGGATCTGGCAAACTTTAGAGGTTTGGCTTATTAGAACCTAGAATTGACTAAGTCCCAAGTTGGACTGGTTTCTTGACAAAGAACCTAGTTATGATTCAGAATCAATCTTAGTCGTAGATTCAATGTGGTGAATGTATCTAGGCCCTTCTTTGGGAGTAAGTTCCTTTAAAGTGACCAAGATTTAGAGTGAGGAACCCTCGACGATGAAGAAAAGAGGCCATAGACCTTACATCTATCGGAGGATACATATTCGTTGTTGGATCTGTCAGATCCATTTTGATAAAGGAATACCCGAGAGTAGAGGAACCGTTGATTGGAAAGAGGCCAGAAGGGAAGAATATGGTTCATTGGCATTAAGCTTAGTTTCATCGAGAGAATAGTAGTCAGCAGTATTGAGAAGGAAACTGGGACTATGCACCGACGGTGATGAAATAACATAGGAGCCATCGATTTGTCGGAAGAGATTCAGACAAATCATATTCGTTGGATCATAATTGGACCAGACATGAAGAAGGAGGTAAATAACCTTAAACATCACCCAAGTAGAACCCAAAGGGTAGATATTTATCATTAATGAGGGTGTTGCAATAACCATCCGATATGACTGAAGTGATCATCAGGACTAGGTAGGCGAGAGTAGATTTTGAAGTCGAAGTGAGTGTACCTCTACGACAATGACGAAGACCTTTACAAGGTTAAATGAGAGTCGTTGATCATTAGAACGACGAGATAGAATCTTATTCATGGATTTTTGTAGGTCCCACCTAAACATTTTAAAAGAGTTTCAAAGGATGGGCATTAATCACCATGTAATTGAAGGCATTGATATGATCAGAGAAGTTGGGTGTTAGGAATCGAGAGCCATTGGATCTGGAGACTGGAGTCATCATAGTTCATCATTAGAAATTGAAGACAGGGGTGACTTATGTCTCCATGAGAGAAAGAGAACCCAGATGATGACGAAGAAAGGTCACGAGAGATCAGGGTTTTTGTAATGTTCCAAAATAGAGTCTCCATGAACTTAAGAGTTTTTTTCTTGTTTGTGTGATGTTGTTTGTTGAATACTTTTGCGAGGTTGTTTCCCGAGTTGGAGATGGATTTTTCTTCTAAAGGGTTTTATAGCATATAGATGATAGATATGGAACAAAAATAGATGAAACATCCAAATAAAAGAGAACAGCATAATGAAATAGCCACAAACTTCAAATATGACCTTTATTTGTATGTGAGATGAAAAGAAAGCCTCCATGCAAGAGATATACAAATCTGGGAAATATAGAAGAAATATAGAAATTATGGCTGAAGATGGCTCCAAATATAAATCAAGAGAGAGTTGTGAATCCTCATAGACCTTCAATAGAAGCATGCAAGTCTGGACAAGATCAGTTTATTTCCCTTCTTCAATCTAACCTTTAACGTCGGCGGATTAAGCAAGCATAATGAAATAGCCACAAACTTCATATATGACTTTTATTTATTATGTAAGATAACCTCCATGCAAGAGATATACAAATCTGGGAAATATAGAAGAAATATAGAAATTATGGCTGAAGATGGCTCCAAATATAAATCAAGAGAGAGTTGTGAATCCTCATAGACCTTCAATAGAAGCATGCAAGTCTGGACAAGATCAATTTATTTCCCTTCTTCAATCTAGCACTGCGATCTGGCTTAGTTGCGCACCACCTGGTTGCAGAGACCCTAGGAAATTCAGCCTCTTCAGATCTAGCCTCTAACCCCTTGAGAATTACTATAGAACTTTAGATCTGGGGATGTGGAAAACCTATGATGAGATACTTTAGTTGTAATGTGATATTTAACCCTTCCAGTCAATAAATCACCCTGAGTGAATGCACCCTCCTTCATAAATTCGCCCAGCCAAGAGAAATAATAAATATGCAGAGAAAATCGTTCAAAAACTAATGAGAAAATGTGCTCTGATGATGGAAAATCCTCATAGAATAAGTTTGGCCTCAAATATTCCTTCCTATAGTCAGATTTAACTCTTTCTTCTCTAACAGTGTGCCCTACCTACATAAAAAACCCCAAATTTGTGCCCTGCTGCCACAATATACTTCTGGAATTGATCTGAAACTGAGTAGAATGGTGAGGAGGGATATTTCACCACCTTGACCAAGCTTCGATCAGGAATGGAGGAATATTTCACCTCCTTACTTATCTCTCGAGTTTAGTGAGATGAAACAATCAAACTCCCAAGCTCTCTAGGTTGCAAGTGCAAAATACATAATGATCCAGCATGCAAGATTGAGGCACCCTCACTCTCTTTTATCCTATCTTCTAATATTCCCTTAAATTATTTAATTGGATTCTAAGGTTATTTACTTTATTTTCCCCACTTATCCAATTATATTTTATTTTCCTTTTTTTCTAAAGTCACTTTAATAATATAACTTTAATACCTTAGTGACTCCTTTTTGGCCCCTTAGTTCCCTTTTTATTTCAATGAGACTATAGTCTAGAGGGAACAACTAGACTACTAAGTCTCTCGTGTAATATCCCCAAGGACGAGCCCTGTTGTAATCATGTTTATGAATTGTAATCATGTTTACGAATTTTAAATCATGTTTTGTAGGTTGGTGAGTTGAGTATTGATAAGTGGGTGGGCTTATGTGTTTATTAGGCCGGAGAGCCTAAGTGTTAAAGGCCAGGAGCCTGTTTTTGTATATGTAATTATGAAGAACATTAATAAAGATTAAGCATCGATGTGTGCGGACCGACCACGAAGAAAGAGTGATGGGGGACTAAGCTTCCACAAGGTGGGTAAGGGAAACGGGGATAAAAGGTTGGAAAGAGGGGCTAAGATTAGGGGCTTAATTCCTTGAGATAATAATTTATTATTATTCCAAAGTGATGTGAAAGGTATACTTTTATCCTAAGTTCCTAGAAAAGGGAACACATACTTGATGGAGTGCATGCAGCTTCATGGGCGACATGTGTTGGCCCATGCACATGCAATTTAACCCAAGAATTGAGCTGTGATGGGGGTTCGTCCTTCATTCTACCATCCAATGCCTGAACTAAGTGGTCTATGTGTCTGATATCTGCATGCATACCTCATGCAACTCTAAAACCCACAACCGTGAGACCTTTGTGATCGATCGATGTATTCCCATGAATTTTGTCTGGTCTTTGAATTTGGCCTCCATCATCAACCTCTGCATAATACCTTGTCATGCATCCTTAAACCAATAATCCATGGGTTGGTCTATGTCTTCTATGGAACCCGACACCTGGGTATTCGTCTGAGCGTGTTGTGTCTTAGTGTCTTGCAGTTTCCATTTTCGAGCCTATGCCCATTTTCTATTGTGGTCGTCATCCTTGTGTCAATTGAGTGTTGATGTTGTTGCGGTTTCCCTCACCTGATTGAAATTGAGTTGAAGAGTTTGCTGAAGAAGTGAGTTTTCAGGTCCGTGGTAGAAGAGGCAGATTGTTAGGCCTGTGAGCAGCTCTCTCCAGGTGAGAGAGTCTATTGGGAAGTGGTTTTCTCCCACAGAGAGTCCAACACCAGTTACAGAGCTTTGAGAATTCTTGATCCATCCTGTTTCCGAGACCCAGAGAGGGAGGTGAAGCATCGATGGACTGTGCTTGTGAAGGTGTATACTCCCAGGTGGAACAAGCATGTGGGGAATGAGAGTCCGTGAGTAGTGGGCGTAAGAAGGCTCCTAGAGAGAATCCTTTCAGTTTCTCTGTGCAATTTTCCTGTAACCTTAGCCTAGTCTAGGATTCCCTTGCCTTGGATGGAGCTTAGTCCCAGCTCGGGGGTGACCCACTACTGAGTGTGATGAGAAGCGTGGTATAAGGATGGGAGGTTTGTGGAAGTTCTGCACATAGTTGGTGGAGTTACTACAGTTTCAAATATAAGTATCATTATGTGTTTAATTTCAATTAAAATGCATGTTTGTGATGCTTGTAATTTTATCATGTATTTCGTTGCAATGATATTTATGGTTAATTCCATTAATTATGTATGTTAGCAGTAATATTGTGATTACTCTATATTATTGGTTAAATTTCATTAAATCTATTAATTTGATTTAATATGCATGTTATGTATATAATTATGAGAATGTTTCGTGTAGTAGCATTTCCCAACAGTGGGGTTGATGGTTGGGGATGTTACAATATGGTATCAGAGAGAGTCCAACACTAGCTACGAAGCTCTGAGAATTTCTGATCTGGCCTGTTGTTGAGACCCAAAGAGGGAGGTGAAGCACCAATGGACTATGCTTGTGAAGTGTATACTCTCGGGTGGAACAAACATGTGGGGAATGAGAGTCCATGAGTAATGGGCGTAAGAAGGCTCCTGGAGAGAATCCTTTCGGTTGATCTGTGTGGTTTTCCTGTAACCTCAACCTAGTCTAGGATTCCCTTGCCTTGGGTGGAGCTTAGTCCTAGCTCGGGGGTGACCCACTGCTGAGCATGATGAGCAACGTAGTCTAAGGCTAGGAGGTTCATGGAAGGTCTACACGTAGTTGGTGGAGTTACTACAGTTTCAAAGATAAGTATCATTATGTGTTTAATTTCAATTAAAATGCATGTCTGTGATGCTTGTAATATTATCATGTATTCTGTTGCAATGATATTTACTGTTAATTCCATTAATTTTGTATGTTAGCAGTAATATTGTGATTACTCTGCATTGTTGGTTAAATTTCATTAAATCTGTTAATTTTATTTAATATGGATGTTATATATATATATATATATATACAAGTATGAGAATGTTCCACATAGTAGAGTTGCCCAATAGTGGGGTTGATGGTTGGAAATGTTACAATATGGTATTAGAGCCCAAGGTTTCAACGCTAAGCCTGGATGGGTCAGATAAGTGGTCTTTGGACCCAAGGTTTTGAGTGGAAATGGTGTTCGGATGGAACCAATTTCGAACCTTAGAATGTTTCTGAGTGCCAAGGGGTTACTTGGCCGTGTTACGAAGCTCAGGAGGAGTAGCGGTAGAATAAAACCACAACCGACATGGTATTTGACCAGAGAGAGAGAGAGCTCAACACTTGGGGTGTTGGAGCCATAGGATCTATTTTGGAAAAGGAGAGTCCTTTACGAATGTCAGATCTGGAGAAGTTGCAGGAAGGTTATCCCGGAAGCCTTTCAAAGTTCGACAGTCAGGAGAAGTGGAATGCACTGAGGCATAAACTTCTGAAGGAGATATACACCGTATATTGTAGGAAAATAGCCTAGCCGTTAGATCTATGTCCAGGAAGGCAAACAAAAATCACTTCGGAGGATTTATAGTGTGGAGTGTGACAAACTCCCAAAATCTTGAAGTAAATCGCATCCATCCGTTGCGAAGGACACGCGTCAAGAGATTGTGTACTTCGGGTGGAAGTACTTCGTGAGGAGGCAAGTGTTGTGAGTTTGAAACTCCCAAAGGAAAAAGTGTCAAAGTCACTCATAGTCGTTGATCGTGAAGGAGGACACACATCGGTAGATCGTGAACTCCGAGAGAAAGCACTCCGGGAAAAAGCGAGCGTAGAGAAGTTGAAACTTCTGAAGCCTGAAGTTTCTAAGTGAAAGGGTAGATGTGGTGGTGACGTGGAAATTTCTAGGTGTACCGCGTGCCATCGCCTTAGTTTGTGACAATTGTACTATGTGGGCCCAGAGGATAGAGAAGTCGGAAGTTCGTAATTCGGGAGATTGAAAAGAAAGAAAGCGAGAAATCTTCCGGAAACCGAAGTCCTGAAGTCCCAGAACTCAGACACCTAAGGTTCCATAGTGAGTATCAGTCATCGGATGCTGGGTAGACGTGGACTATTGATCCACTCTACTGCACGAGTTTGGTAACTCGAAACTCCGAGAGAGTGTTATGTTGTGCTTTGAAAATTTTCGAGGTCGAAGGCCCAAGTAAGCACTTATTGATCTAGCGCTTGGTCATGACCCATGGTCGCGAGGGTCGGGGGACTAAGAGAAAGGGGCTAGTGCCCAAAAAATTAGTAGAGTAGAGCTCCGAAAGAATAAATCTATGAGGATTCTTGATTGAACGAGAATCACAAAGAATGAAAAATGAATGTTTTCCTTAATCATATTTGTTTATGAATGTTGTGGAATTTGTTAAGGAATGATGGCTTGACAAATTTCGATTGTTTGCACATTTTGTTTGCAAAAGTTTAACGAGTGCCAGAACCGAATAGAGTTGACACTGAGTGCAAAGAAATGGAGGAGACACAAAATGCTTCCAGTTCAGAGAACAAAGCTAAAGGGATGGATGTTCATTTGGGAGTTGAAGGGTCGAACTCCAATGGGCATGGAGAAGAGATAGATAAGGAAGGGAATATGATGAAAATCATTGAAATATTGTAGAAAGATGCCCAAACTCACCGAGAAGATAGCAGAAAG
>SNQJ01S0002784.1:30174-42613 GCA_010110895.2 Picea sitchensis | reverse complement strand
CACTAGCTACGGAGCTCTGAGAATTCATGATATGGCCTGTTGTCGAGACCCAAAGAGGGAGGTGAAGCATCGATGGACTGTGCTTGTGGATGTGTACACTCCCGGGTGGAACAGGCATGTGGGGAATGAGAGTTCATGAGTAGTGGGCGTAAGAAGGCTCCTGAAGAGAATCCTTTCGGTTTCTCTGTTTGGTTTTCCTGTAACCTTAGCCTAGCCCAGGATTCCATTGCCTTGGGTGGATTTTAGTCCCATCTCGGGGGTGACCCACTGCTGAGCATGATGAGCAGCGTGGTCTAAGGTTGGGAGGTTCGTGGAAGGTCTACACGTAGTTGGTGGAGTTACTACAGTTTCAAAGATAAGTATAATTATGTGTTTAATTTCAATTAAAATTCATGTCTGTGATGCCTGTAATATTATCATGTATTTCGTTGCAGTGATATTTACTGTTAATTCCATTAATTTTGTATGTTAGCAGTAATACTGTGATTACTCTGTATTGTTGGTTAAATTTCAATAAATCTGTTAATTTGATTTAATATGCATGCTATATATATAAGTATGAGAATGTTTCGTGTAGTAGCATTGCCCGACAGTGGGGTTGATGGTTGGGGACGTTACATCTCAATAACCTTGTCACTTGGAAGGGGACATTATAGTCTTCCCTGCTATAAATTTCTTGCCCACAAGCAATTTAAATCTATTTTCTACAACACCTATTCATTTTCCCAAGTGGCATCCTCTATTGGAAAACTTTTCCATTTAATCAAATATTCCTGGATAGCCCTGTTCCTCAAATTTTCTCCCTTACCTCCAATATATCCTCTAGAATTAAAATCACTTGACCTTCATAATCTACTGGAGGTCATTCCTCACTAACAATGATATGATGTCCCAATTCCCTTTTTAGGGAGGAAACATGGAAGACATTATGGATTTTACTTCCATGTGGTAGCTATAACTCTTATGTAATTGTCCCCACATTTATCCTTACCATGTATGGACCATAGAAGCAGGGTTTGAGTTTTTGAGCACCATTCTTCTTTATGGTTTCCTTCCTATATTGTTAGAGCCTTAGATAGATTAAGTCCCCTACCTCAAAAGTGTGCTCCATATTGTTTCTATGTGCATATAGCTTATGTTGGTTTTGAGATCTCTGCAAATGATCTTTGAGTTCTCTCAGTATGTCTTGGATTTATTATATCCACTCCCTAGTTATAAGATCTCTACAATATCCAAACACCATCTCTTTAAAAGTGAGAGGATCATAACTATATAAGGCTCAGAAGGGATACATACTAATGGACATGTGGTGAGTGGTGTTGTAACAATATTATCCCAAGTATAGCCACTTAACCCATGCTTTATGTTGACCTTTCACATAGTTCCTGAGATACCCCTCCACCCACTTATTGACTATTTCAATTTCACCATCTGTTTGTTGATGATAGCTAGTGTTGGGGGTTAATTTTGTGCCAACTAGATGAAATAATTCATGCCAAAATGTGCTCATAAACCTATTTTCCCTGTCACACACAATAATATTGGGTAACCCGTGCAACTTGAATACCTCCCTGAAGAATAAATATACCAATTGAGAAGTGTTGTAATCTATGGAGATAGAAAAAAAATGAGCAAACTTGGTCGAGTGATCCACTACTACAAAGATGCAATCCTTACCCTATGTCTTTGGAAAACCTATAATGAAGTCCATGGATACACTTTCCCATTTGTGCTTTGGAATGGGAATAGGTTGTAATAACCTTGTTGGGTGGGTGTGTTCATCTTTATTTTTTTGGCATGTGACACACTGCCTAATGTGGCGCATGACATCCTCCTTAAGGCCTTTCCAAGGGAATATTTTTTTGATCTGTCTATATGCCTTAAGGAATCCCTGATTCCCAGCTAATGATGAATTATGAAATTCTTGTAGTACCTTCTTATTGAAAAAATATTGAGGAACCAAATTAATCCTCCCCTTATAATAACTGATGTCATCTACAATCATGTACTTGTCATCTTAAACCTGTCCATCCATTAATTCACATGCAAACTTATTTTTTGAATACTCTACCAATAGGTGTAATTTCCATTCAACTAATATCTCTGACATGGAATAGGCTGAGGGTATTCTAGACAAAGCATCTTCTACCACATGGATTTTTCCCTTGACATATTCTATGTCAAAGTTATAATCATGGATCTTAATCACCCACTTTTTTCGTCTCTCATTGAGGTCATTCTTCTCTAGAAAATACTTGAGACTGTTATGATATGTCCTGACCAAAAATTTCTCCCCACCAGATATTGTATGAATTTGGCCAATGCATGCATTATAGCTAACATTTCCTTTTCATAAATTATTTATAGCAACTCAGACCCTCTTATTTTTTGGCTCCCATAGGCAATAGAATGCATATTATGCATGAGTATAGCTCCAGTCCCTTCACCAAATGCAACACACTCCAAAATGAATGGTTGAGTCAAATATGGTAAAGATAGTACATGACATGTGCTCATTACATTTTTCATTTTGTCAAAGGTCAAGATTTCCTTTTCACTCCATTTAAATGCCCCCTTTTTGGTCAAATCAGTCAAAGGTGTGCATAACTGAGAGAAACCCTTAACAAACCTCTTGTAATAATTGAAAATACAAAGAAATACTTTGAATTCTGTAAGTTTCGTAGGTGTGGACCAATCAATTATAGATTTGATATTTTCCTGGTGAACATGTACCCCTTTTTCCCTAATGATGTGTCCTAAGTAAAGGACCTCAGTCATCCCAATTTCACATTTTGACTCTTTGGCATGCAATAATTGTTTCTCCATGATGATTGACACCTCATCCACATGATTGAGGTGATATTCCCATGTCCCACTGTAACTTAATAAGTCATCAAAGGAAACTAGAAGGAGTTTCCTCAACTATTTGTTGAATAAATGGTTCATGTAGGATTGAAATGTGCATGGTGCATTGGTCTACCCAAAAGGCATGACAAGGAACACATAGTGTCCATAGTGGCATATGAAATATATCTTGTGTACATCATGCTCTATCATTTTGATCTGATGGTATCCTGAACACAAGTCAATTTTGGTGAAGTACACTGTGCCATGCAGCTCATCTATACTAGGAATGTGATACTTTTTTTTATGGTTTTCTTATTTAGGGCTTTTTATTCAATACACATGTGCATGTTACCATGTTTCTTCTTAACCAATACTAATGAATATGCAAAAGGGATGGAACTTGGCCTAATATGCCCCATGTATAACAACTCCTTAATGGCACACTCAATCTCATCCTTATGCTTCTTGGGATTCCTATATGTTGTTGTGATGACCGAATTTTCCCCCTCTTCTAATTCTATGATATGATCAAATCCCCTATATGGTGGTTTCCTTGGTGGAATCTATCCAAAGCCCTTCTCATGATTGTGAAGCATTTTATGTATGTCTGGAGGATAGTTCTTGTGCCCCTCATAACTCATGTCCATAAAAAGACACTCTGTTACATAGGCCACATCCTCCCGCCTAAATATTTCATGCATACATTTAGTTGTCACCACCCTAGGTGCTTCTCCTGTCCCCTTTAGTGTGACCCTTTTACCACCTTCCGTGTTAAAATTCATTTCCATGGTTTTTTAATTGGTTTTGATAGGCCCCAAGGTGCTAATCCATTGAAATCCCAATATGATGTTTGTATCTAGTATATCCACTACATATAAGTCTTGTGTCAAATTGTATCTACCCAAAGTCAAGCTCATCTATGGAATATACTTGTCACGGGCCATAGTGCATCCTCCTACTACCTCAACCAAAACCCCCTCAAATTCCACCGCGGGGATGTGTCTCCTCTCTACTATAGCAATGTCAATAAATTTATGAGAAGCTTGTCCATCAACAAGTGTTGTGTCTTGTTTTTCCTGCACAACTCCCTTTATCCAGAAAGTATCAAATCTAGGCACTCCACTAATGGATGCAATGGTAGACTTCTTAATCCATGTAGAATGGTACATGGGTCCCTCTTCCTCCTATGCAAGTGAGGTATTTTCTTCCTCCTCCTATTGCATCCCTATGTTATAAATGGCTCCACTTTCCTCCTCATCCATGTCGTCTTCGCTGTCAGAAAATATTTCTATATAGTAAGTTTTTCCTTTACCCATGCATATGTGACCTAGCATCCATGGCTCTTTGCAAGTGAAGCATAATTTATTCCTTCTTAGCTCCCTTCAAGTAGCTTCATCCATCTTACCCTTTCCCTTGTCTACCTATCTTGTTTCTCATCCTCCTAGAATAACTAGGGGTCTAGCTATAACCTTGCTTTTGTAGGCTGCCCCTACCAAATCTCAGGTACGCTCAATATCATCATGTAAGGTGATACTGAATAAGATTAAAATCCTTAACCCACCCACTAAAAGGGTCATTCAAACCTTATATGTACATCATCAATAACCTAGACTATATCATATAAATAACCATGAATTCTACTCTCTGAAACTCCTCAATGAATGCTTATTCTAACCTTGTTTGTCTAATCTGTGTTAGCTCCCTGAAGTGACCTTATGGATCCTCCATGTCAAATTTGTCAATGAGTCTCTGGGTGAATTCAATGTATGAAGTGACATTTTCATGACCCAAAGTGGTCATCCCATGTAACTTCCAATCATGTCTTTACCATTCAAGTGCAAGGTTACAAACTTGATGGCCCTTTCCTCCTCCATGGCATTCAATTGAAGGTAAGCATCCATCTTTTGTACCCATGCTTTGGCTGAGATCTGGGTTGTACCATCAAAGGGGTGCATCTCCATTTTTCCTACCTTGGGACTAGCTTAGTGTCACCTCTATARTTTTSTTTAGACTTCTGTTTGAACCTGATGTGGAATTATTCCCCCAAAGAAACGTGTCCCTAAAATCCCACACTTATTGCATTGTATTATCTCTCCATGACCTCCAATTCACTCTCTAAATTCTTACATACAAGGGAATTTGTGTCCCTMTGYCGTGTCTCTAAGAAAGTGGGAATATATGGCCTAGGTGTATTCCTACTAGCCATGTGAGAATGAGCAGGCATTCCCTCAGTTGATTTASACCCCTCTACTTGATATTTTCATGGAGAATCCTCATAATTCTCATTTCCTTCATGAGATCAACTGGCTCACTGGTTTCCTCCAAAAAAGGGTGGATCCCTGCCATGGCTTTGCTCCACCAAGAAGTGAGAAAGGATATCCTGATGTTTGCGGTGTTGCTCCATTATCTCTAACATTCTCTCATGCCCACTCTGAAAGTTTGCAAATGATATATTTGGTTATTCTAGTCCCCTAGACAAATGATTTTGCATCTCATCCAAGAGGCATTGTAGAACAATCTTACTATTCTAGAGTGTTTCATGCACTGTTTGAGTTACCTTCTCTACTAAAATTGTTTCCTCCTTTGGCAATGATTTCTCTGCTTCATGGTTTTCCCCCATGTTACCTTCTGACTCTTCTCCTTCTGGCATCACTGGTAAATGATATCCACCTTGGCCTCTCCTTTTAGTCATCAATTTTAATCACGGGATGAAAAGGATATTCACTCTGATACCATTGTAATGTTCCCAAGTAGAGTTGCTATGAACTTAAGGGTTTTTTTCTTGTTTGTGTGATGTTGTTTGTTGAATATTTTTGCAGGTTGTTTCCCCAAAGTTGTGTTGGAGTTACTTATGTTATTATTTTAGAAATTACAATTATCTTATTTAACATTCATTAAAAATTGCATGTAATAGGATCACTGAAAGATAAACAATCACAAAACACAAGATATATCATGGGAAACCCTCATGGGGGAGAAAAACCAACAACCAATTCTTCAGTATAGAGTCCTTCAACCAGTACAATGTCACATTATAGCTCTTCACAAATAGACCAATACCAAGATACCAAAGACCAAGAAACCAAGACATCCTATGCTAGACCTCCTTTTCTATTCTCCAAATACACAACAAAAGGTGAGTTGTGTGTGTATTAAAATGAGAGGAACTCGACCTCTATTTATACACATAACTGACTATGAAAAGATGCAACCCTAAGAGGGGTCTTTTTGAATTTTACAATAAGGATAAAAGTAAAATAATAATTTCTTTTGAGTCGATTTATACAATAATATTAAAATAACCTTCTCAAGGTTTGACCAATACAAATACTAAAGAATGTCTTATGTAGTTACATCAAAATATCAACACTCCCTCTTAACTAGGAAGGTATTCTTTCTTTCCACATGAGCTCATGACCATTTACTGTTGAACATATGAATCTATACATCATCGAATATCCATGGTACAACATGAATTCATAGCTAATGCATCCAAGGCCTGTGGGTAGCTCTCAAATAGCTTCAACATGTCACCATTACATCCACTACCCTGCAATGCATTTGTACCTCATCATGTGTACCCTTGCGACTTCACAACCAATGCATCCAAGGCATGTGGGTAGCTCTCAAATAGCTACAACATGTCCCCAGGACATCCACTACCGTGCAATGCATATGTACCTCGTCACTCCCTCTGAAGAGGGACCATGCCAAGATTGTCCATGAAGTTCTAGAAATTCATCCTCGACAGTGGCATGGTCAACACATTTGCAACTTGCTCCTCGGTAGTCATGTACTGGAGCCTCACTTCTCCCCTTTGCACCATATCCCTGATATAGTGATATTTTATTTTGACTTATCATGGAACACTAGATTCTCTGACAACTTCATGCAACTCTGGTTGTCACACCAAATGTAGGTTTCCTCTATTTTGAGACCAAACAACCTAGGCAACAACTTTCGAAGCCACACTGCTTCTCTACATGTTGCACATGCTTCCACACATTCATCCTCATTCGCACTTAGTGCTACACATGACTTTTTCCTGCTGCTCCACAAAAACATATTGGATCCTAGATTGAAGCAATATGTCGAAGTACTCTTTGGATCCGAAATAATGCTAGCCCAATATAAATATAAATATCCATATAACCCAAACGCATGGTTTGTCACATACCTGATACCATAATCCAATATACCCTTAAGATACCTCATCACATGTTTTGTTGCTACCAAATGAACCTGCCTAGGCTGCTCCATATACTGACTCAAAGTGTTCATATAAAAACATATATCTAGTCTCATGTTCATCTATTACATCAACACACCCACCATCTACCTGTATAAAGTAACATCCATAGTCTCTGAAGTCGTATCCTGCTGCAACTTCAGATTTTATACCATAGTTGTAGCCATTTCCTTGCAATCCAACATCCTGAACCCATTAAGGGTTTCCACTGCATACTTCCCTTGATTCAAAAATATCTCATCATGTCTCTTCCATACCTCAAGACCCAAAAATAAAGACATCATCCTGATATCTTTCATCTCAAAATCAATAACTAGTTTTCTCTTACATTCTGAGATGATATTTTCCACACCTGTTAGAAACATGTCACCCACATACAACAGTAGTATTACCGGACCATTATCCATAAACTTAAAGTAAAGGTTAGGATCTACACTACTCTTTGTAAATCCTAAGCTCATCATAAAACTGTCGATCCTGCCATACCATTCTTTGGGTGCCTACTTTAATCCATATAAATCCTTCTTCAATATGCACACATGCTTCTCCCTTTCATGTACCTCGAACCCTTGTGGTTTCTCCACATATACTTCCTCTTTTATTTCACCATTAAAGAAGGTTGTCTTCAAATCCATCTGATGCACCTTCCATTCCATTAACACGACCAATAAAAGTATAGTCTTGATCGAGGTATATCTCCTCATAGTCAATTCCCTCCTTCTGAGAGAATCCTCGACCCACAAATCTAGCCTTATACTTTTCAATGTTGCGATCAACTGCATGTTTCATCTTGTAGATCCATTTTGAACTTACTACTAATTTCTCCTTCATTATAGGGACCACATCCCAGACATCATTATTTACTATGGACTAATATTCCTCACCCATGGATCCTTCCATACCCTCTTTTCTACAACCTCTTCATAACTAGATGGTTTTGCATCCATGATATCACACAAACATGCCACATAGCAGAATACGGTTTCGAATTATTACTTTACCTGCGATATTTTTCTAGGGAACCATATCTTTATGCATCTCTGATGACCTCATGTGCCTAAGTTGACCTTCTCTTGCGAGAAGGCATCTCTGTTAGCCTATGAGGTTCTACCATGTCATTATCCTCATGAATGACTTCCTCTAGTTCAACTTCTTTTTCCTCTAGAACTCTAGTAACTTCATTCTCCTCCTCATGAACCTATTTTGCACAGTCCTCTTTTGATTTGCTAAACGTTTTTCTCTCATTGAAGGTGACATCTTGGCTAATCTAAACTTTCCAGTGACTAGGAATATATATCATGTATTCCTTCGATCTATCACTGTAACCAACAAAAATTCCATTTTTTCCAGATGGATCCAAATTTGTCCTATTTTCCTTGGGGACATGCACAAATATGGGGCAGCCAAATATCCTTATATGGTTGAATTATGACTTCTCTCATGAAAACATCTCCTATGGTGTCTTTTTTTCAAGTGCTTTGTGGGGACTTATGTTTTTCATGTACATTGCAATCTTTGTTGCTTTTGCCCATAGATGCATAGGTAGATCTTGATAATGGATCATAGCCTTCATTGCTTCCATGCTCGTCTTATTCTTCCTTTCTTCTACTCCATTCTATTGAGGATTATGTTGATATTATGGTAGTTGTGGGAGGTATTAACCTCTACACGTAACCCTGACAAGACTAGAATATTTCAGGAAGCAAGAGAAACCCTAAAATGTTGGATAATAACCCTAAGAGACAAGTTGGCTCAAGAGAATATTTATTATTGAGTTATTAGCTTCCAGAAGTAGAAATCGACCCAGTTAGGTCGCTTGGAGGGCTATAAATAAGAGGGTGCTAGAGCTCATTTGTCACTCTCACCCTCAAAATTGTATAAGACCAGTGGTGTGCAAGTTTGGAGAGGAATTGTAGTTGCAGCTACTGCAACTGGCATTTTGGTTTTGTCTTAGACTTTCTCTTTGGTTATGGTTTGTACTTTCATCCTAGTACACTAGTTCTAGAGAGAGGTATGCTACCTTAGTTGGTTATTGTTTCTAGGGTTTTCTTCCTGGATTATTCTCTCTATCAAGGTTAAGGTGCTCGGGGGTGGCCTTTGTGCCTATGGTTGGGTGACAATATTTCTATATTTTCTATGGTGAAACGAGCACACCTATTATTCTAACAGGTTATGGGACCACACAATCTTCAGATAGTCTAACCACTGGAAGATAGATTGGGAGGATTTTCTCAGTTACATTTGCAGTTCCAGTCAAAGTTTTGTTGCATAAGAGGGTTAGGGTTTTGTTGCTGCAACAAAACCCTAACCCTCTTATTGAGGCACCTTAAAAGGCAATATCATGGAACCAAAGTTTGAAGCAGGAAAAGAGAAGGAACCTCAGAACGTTGTAGTTATGGAGAAGTTTAAGGAAAATGACATAAATGCTATGAGTATCATAGTGGACTCTGTAAAAGACCACTTGATCCCCTACATCTCTCATCTTGACTCATCTAAGAATATGTGCAATGCCCTAACTAACCTCTTCTTAGTCAAAAACATTGGACTAGTAATGAGTCTGAAGAATGAGCTCTGTGACGTGAAAATGAATGATGATGATAGAATAACATCATACTTTATGAGAATCTTTCAGTTAAGAGATCAACTACAAGCTATTGAATAAATCATTTCAGAAAAGGAATTGGTAAATATAGTACTCAATGGCCTTCCCAAGACATGGGATGCATTTTCTGCAAGCATGAACACAAGAAAGGAGTATCCCACAATTGAATAACTTTGGAATTGTTGTGCACAAGAAGAAACAAGGATTAACACAAAAGAGAAATCCCAAAAGAAATATGATGATCAAGCCTTTACATCAAAATTCAAGAATTTCATGAATAAGAGTAAGTTTGGTTTAAGGAAGAAACCAAATCAAGAAAAGGATATGTCAAACATACAATTCTTCAATTGTCAAAAATATGGTCACTACAGGAAACACTGCCCCGAGTTAAAGAAAAGGAAGGAAAGAGACAAAGAAACAATTGTTGAAGAAAGGGAAGCCTCAAATAAATCCAAGCAAGATAAAATAGACTTCTTCTTCTAGTCAAGGTAACAATATTCTTCTATAACATAGTTCTTGTACATACCATGTTCACATAGTTCATGTACATATCATACATATCTATTTCTTAGAAGAAAAGATGATCAGTGAAGCAATACCTATGAAACAATAATAAAATAAGGATTTTTATTACGATGACTACAAGAAGATGAAGTACACTGACAAATTCCCAAGGAATCTATTATATAAGTAACAACTTCCAGATAGGCCAAAATCAGAATCAAACATTAAGAAACCTACAAGGAGTCAAATCAGAAAGAAGTCATTAATCAAGAATAAATTACAATAATACTTGTGACACTTTGCAGAAGGAAATAAGAATGCAGACAGAATCATTAACTCTCTTACATGGAGGGAGTTGATTATAGAATTCCAAAAGAAGAGCATGCATTCATGCATGAAGTGAGGATTAGGAGGGAACTAATCCTAAATGATATGATCCATTGAAGAATCCATGAAGATTATGAAGTATTTTTCCAAATCCCCATTGAAAGTAGCAGCCATGATAAACAACACGTGTTCAGTTTGACTCTAGAAGAAGTCTTCTTCGAAAATAAGTCTTAAGTATATTTGGTTTTCCATCTATATCCATGTTCCTATGATGAAAGGAAGAAGTTGGAATCTTCAGGAAGGAAGGGCATAGAATATATAGAAGACTCCATGGACCCAAAAGCTAAAGAGGAACATGAGGAAGAATATGTATTATGAATATTCCAAGAAAGAAAAGAAAATCCAAAACAACCAGTCATTATACCGAGAATCATAAGACTTCCATCTTGGTTTGAACCCACTAGAATCAATCAACCAGAAGAAATGGAAGTTGTGATGAAGAACAATATATGTAAGAAAATGTGAAAAAGATTTATGAATGGAAGCATTACGATATTCAGGTTCTTCCATAAGGAGGAAGAAGACTATGATGACATATTGTTCCAATAAACCATATACACCTCTTGCAGTATCCATGGATTGAAATTTACATGTAAAATATTGTTCTTTCCAATGAAGAAAATTGAGAAAGAAGCTTATGCTAGAAACAGACCCATGTATGTAAATGGAAGAAGACCTTGTATGGATTCAAGAAACTTGATGCAAAGTATCCCATATGCAGCAGAAGCATGGAGAAAACTTCCTATGATAGAGAAAGTGTATCATAATGGTTACTCAGAAGACCAGATGATGGATTGAAAATATATGGCTAACTCCCATGAAGAAGTTGAAGTAACTTTAATCTAGTAGACTCGTCTCTGTATTGAAAATTGAATGGATCATTAATGTATTTGGAGAATGCTCGGTTAGATATTTTTTTTGTGGGGCGTTTAAATTATGACATACAATTGCATGAATTTATCGATTCAAATTGGGCAGGGAGTACAGATGACAGAACAAGTGCTACTTGGATATACTTCAGTTTGAGCTTTGCCACGATGTCATGAGCTAGAAGGAAACAAAATTATGTTGCAATCAACACTATAGAAGAAGAGTATATTGGATCTTGTGATGCTTGTACAGAAGAAATACGTTGATTTCTGGACCATCTGATAAGGTGATAAATTTGACCATGATATATTGTAATGATTAGAGCTATGTGAATCTTTCAAATAAATCAGTGTTCCATGACAGGACAAAGTACATTGAGATCAAGAATTATATTCTCCATGATAAATTCTAGAAGAGAGAAGTGGTTCTCCAATATCTCTCCACAGATGAGCAGATAGAAGATATTTTGGTAAATTCTCTATCCAATATGAAAAGTCTACATACTTAAGAGACAAGTTGGGGATCATGGAGATGACTTCTTATTGGAAAAGTAAGTTATTACTCCCATGTTGGAAGGGATCACCAATATGTTGTTGATTTATCGAAAGTCATTTTTCCAGTTCGTAAAATGGTCTAGGATGGGCAGTTCCTTTCTAGTTCGGAAAGTGGTTTGATATTTTTAACAAACATGCATTTTCTAGTTCGGAAAATGGTCTAGATTGGATAGTCATTTTCGTAATGAAAATGGTATGATAGATTGTTGATGTACCATAGACAGTGATTCCCCTTATGGCCAATGTGGGGGTATGTTCTAGTACAGTCATTCTTCTTGTCAGTTACTCTGAGTAGTGGTCAGGTATAATGGTCTTCCTCATCGGGCAATCATTCTTTCAAAGTTTACAGTTGTGAACAATTTATAAGAATGGTTTGTTTTGGAGGTTGGTGTAGGAAAATCATTTCCTTAGGAAATAGTGTGGACA
>SNQJ01S0002784.1:0-19160 GCA_010110895.2 Picea sitchensis | reverse complement strand
AACTTGTCGAACGATATAAGGACCTCGCCACATGGCTTCAAATTTTCCATCTCCTAGCATATCTCGATCTTGATCATAGAGGAGAACAAGATCTCCTTCGGAGAAAATGTGAGGCTTGACATGTTTGTCGTATTGGGCCTTGACACATTTTTTCTGAGCTTCGATGACTAGGGTAGCATCGCGTCGAGTTTCGTCTAATCGCATAAGATACAATAGACGTTCTTCCTCAACATTAGTGTTTGGTAGGAGTTCAACGACTAGTTTTAAAGAGGGTATCTCGCATTCAATCAGGAGAATGGCTTCCACACCATAGACTAACCGAAAAGGTGTAAACCCAGTAGTGGACTTGACGGATGTCCGGTAAGCCCACAATGCTGAAAAAAACATTGTGTGCCAACATGTTTTATGAATCCCTATCATTCGTCGGAGCATAGTTATGAGAACTTTGTTAATCGCTTCGACTTGGTCGTTGGCTTGTGGGTAATAGGGCGTTGAGTTTTCATGGCGAAGACCCAATTTTTCAGTAAGTTTGGACATCATGAAGTTTCTAAAGTGGCTACCATGATCAATAACAATAGCTTGGGGAACACCAAAATGAGCTATGAAGTGATTAAAAATGAATAATGTTGCGGTCTTTCCCATGTTTTCAAATGTCGGCATCGCCTTGGCCCATTTCATAAAGTAATTGATGGCTACAATGATGTAACCATGCCCCCCGGCCGAGTGAGGGTGACATGTCATGAAATCGATGCCCCATTTCGCAAAGGGACCAACGGAGACCACAGGGTGAAGAGGAGCGGGATGTGACCAGATCTTGTTATTATAGGTCTGGCAAGCATGGCACTTTTGACCGGTGATTATGTAGTCGTTAAATAAAGAAAGCCAAAAATACCCTTCTCGTAAAATCTTCTGGGCAGTAGCATACCCAGACAGATGACCACCACAAGCTCCAGAATGGAATTCATTCAGAGCTTTCTCGGCTTCGTCGAACATTAGACAGTGTTGAAAAACAGAGTCAATCCCCCGACGATAAAGAGTATCACCGAGGATAATGTATTGACGGGCTTGATAGCGGATGCGACGACGGTCAGTACTAGACAAAGTTGGCCGGAAAGTCTGGGTCTGGAGATAGATAATGATATCACCATACCAAAGATCATCAGTGCTAATAAGGAAAAGAGATTCATCGGGTAATGAATCAACTGCTACATTTTCCATTTCAGAATGGGGAAAGTCGCATATCAACTCAGCAAATACTAAGGACTTCTTGGACTTGGTGCGTTTGAATTCCAAGTCAAACTCCTGGAGTATTTTCCCCCTAGCAATTGACGTGTGAGAATGTGTTGCATAGGTGGCAGTTGGAAATCACTGTATTCTTGCGTGAGAGGATATAGTGCCGGAAGCGTTGGACGGCTTGGACGGTAGCCAAGGCCAGTTTTTCGACATGTAAATACTTGATTTCGGTAGGCGTTAGACTTCAACTCAAGTAGTATATAATATGTTCATCGTTAGCATCATCCTCTTGGATGAGAATCATACCAATGGTGTAATCTGAGGTAGCAAGATAGAGGAAATAATCGCGACTGTAATCGGGGGGAAAGAGAAGTGGGGCACGCGTTAGGGACAACTTCAAAGCTTCGAAAGCATTGTTGGTGATGATATCCTAGACAAACTCAGAACCCTTTTTTAAGAGCCGCGTAAATCCACGAGTTATCTCGGCATAATTTGGGATAAAACGATGAAGAAAGTTTTCTTTCCCCTGCAAACTTTGTAACTGGCATAGTGTAGAAGGAGGAGGGAGATTAAGGATCGCCTCAACCTTTAAAGGATCCACCCAGATCCATTGACGCGAAACGATAAAACCTAGAAGTCGGCCGGATTCCACGCAGAAAACACACTTATGAGGATTCAAACGTATATGGTAGAATCGACAGCGGACTAAAATGGCTCGGAGATGGGTTGGGTGATCGACTCGACACATTGAGTGAGCGGGTAAATCGTCCAAATAGGGTTGGACAATGTGTTTGATATCATGGAAAGCATAAGACATAGCATGTTGAAAAGTTGCACCAGCGTTCTTGAGACCGAAAGGGAGTTTCCGATAGGCAAAAGTACCCCAAGGACAAATAAAAGCAGTCTTATGTTGATCCTCGGGAACAATGTTGATTTGATTATAGACAGAGAAACCATCCATAAGAGAGAAGATTTCACTTCTGGCGCAATCGTCGACAATCTGATCGACGAAAGGGGTAGGAAAGTTGTCTTTGGGACAAGCTTTGTTGATATCCCTATTATCAACGCATACACAAATTGTGCCTTGTTTCTTGTCGATCGGGACAATATTGGAAACCTAGTCTGTCAGATCCACCGGATAAGAGGGAATTTGTTGCTACTTTCCAACAATTAAACATACTTTGGTGTGTACTTGGACATTTTTGTTCTTAGCTCATACAACTTTTTGGATCTCCTAGTAGAGATGTTTTGTGTAGTATTGATATCATACTTTGGTTCACTATAAGAACTCTCTGTTTACTCAGTAGAAGGAGAAGAGTTGGCCAATTTAGGATGAAACATAGTTGATATTGCTTCCAAACGTTTCAAAAAAGGAACATATGGAATTGTTCCTATGTGTCTTTTATATATCACCTATTGGATTCTTGACTGCAATGGGAGGTATTATACCATCAACTTTGGGTATTCGATCATTAATATAACGAGACAATGTGACACATCAAGGGTTATTCTTTAACCCTTTACATTTTAAACAACCACATACTATTGACATGTCATAAAATAGATCCAATTCATGGTGTAGTACCATTGACCAAGGATGTAGGTTATTGGAAGATGGCATGTTACAATTGGCAGGGTAAAGCAGTTATCCATTTTCATCGAACATTTTCCTGCGATATATTTTTCCTGATAAGAGCTTGCAACATTTTTTCACTACTTGAATATCTTGTGCATATGAACTCAATCTTGAATTATGATACTACAAAATTCAAAAAATAATTATTCAAATGCATGTGCATAAATGACATAAATTCAATCAGATAAATGAATTATAAATCAATCAAATCTGCACTTAATTCAAATAGTGGGGGAGAAGTTGACAAACTTGCAATGATATGGAATGCTGCAAAGAAAAATATCCATAAATTTTAATTATGGAGGTTTACATTTCTATTTTGTCGCTAAAATTGGTTTCAATGTATTGTTAAGTATATATGCATTGGGGCACATTAATATGTGTAGTGCATTGATTTGATGACAAATTTAATTTTTTAAATATAAAGGTTACCAAAAAAAATTATATACAAAGTGTATTGATCTGCTATCGGTGTGTTTTTAAGTATATACACACCGGGGTGCATTAATATATGTGGCACACCGATTGGATGATAAATTAATTTTTTAAATATATAGTTAACTAAGTGTTTTCATATGCAAAGTGTAAAATTACTAGTTAAAGTGTAAATAGTCTACTAAGTGTTTTTCTATACAAAAAAAGAGTGGGAATTTTATTTTTCGAAATGTATTTGTTTATAAATTAAAATATTATTCATTATTTCATTTTTTTGGCAGAATTTAGAGAGAATATTTGTGGAAGAGAGATTCACCACCAAAGAATTTGGAGTGGGTAGACTTTTTTGAAGATCCAAATTTGGAAGGGATTCATAGGGCACATACAAAATTGCATAGAAGAAATTCTAGGTATGTAATTTCATTCTACTGATCATTTCAATATTTCTCTATTTCATTCAAACTATTTTCAATGCATGTTAAAAAAAATGGTTTCATAGTTACCTTCAGTATTGGAAGCCTTAGATTTCTTGTTGGTTCTTTTGGTTCCTTTCTCTATATTTTATAAGAAGATTTTCTTTTTGTAAGTAGTAGATTTTTATAGGGTTTATTTAGTTGTATATGGGGTGTTTGGTATCTGTTGCAATGGTACCACTCATTGCATCAGATCCAAAACCCTATTGTTGTCAATGATTTTATCAAAAATAAATTCACGATACACACTATACAGGGAAATCGCATCGGGGTGCACTGTACAGAGTTAGTGCCCTGGTGCTCACTATAAAAAAAAGTGCATTGGGTCATATATATCTATCAAAAGCACCAATTAGTCGAAAATATAAATAGTATTGATTTTATTATCATACGTGTATGGGTTAGCAGTGCGCAATGACTAATAGTATGCACTAGTGCATATATATGTTTGACGCCCTGGGGCATTTTGTTTAATGATGTGCACCAAAATACTAGATTGTATAAAAATTTCACAATTTCTATTTCTAATGATTCTTGATTTTTTTTATACAAGATTGAAACACACCCAACCCCTAAATACCCTTTCTACGGATGGCGCATCAATTTTTCTCTTTCCCTGGTGCATTTTCAGTCCCTTACTTAAGAAAAACCATCTTAATCAGTTCCTCTGAGACTTACATCATTCATTGTGTGCTTGAACCAGTTAGCAAGGTCTTCCTTGTGACCTCGGGCTAAAAACTAGGAGCTAAGAGCCCGCGTTAGCAAAAATTTTGGCACTTTGGAAGTTCCCGAACTTCGGGAGTTCCAAAAGTGTTGTCAAATCTCAGTTCGTCGAACAGTGGAGGGGATCAACAGTTCACATCCTCTGCTGAGATCTATGGTTAAAAAGGGGGCTTAGGTACTCGGCGCAGAACATACTTTTTCCTAATCCTCGAAGTCCCAAGGTCTCACCATGTGGAATTAGTCATTCGACGATCAACGTTCAGTGATCGATGATATTCGTCGAGTATTCCTTTTTACCACACTATGTCCAAACTCTTGAACTCCCTATATCTCACAATGTGGCCTTGGCCCTTCGGCAGTTGACATTTGGCATTTGGAAATCTTCGTCGAGCATTCATTTTTATCACATTGTGTCCAAACTACTGAAATCCTGATATCTCACCACGTGGCCTTATACCTTCGGCGGTCAACGTTTATCATTTTGTGTTGGACGTTCCTATATTGTACCATGCCCCACATATTTCAAAATCCCAAAGCTATCCAAACTCCCGGAGTCTCGGACCCATCACCAACCATGTAGGCTAGGCAGCCATGAACCAAAAAATGACATGCGACAAGGGTCAAGGGGTTACACGTTTCCTTGATAGGGGGTGACATGTGTCATGCTCTAACATGCACAATGGGTATCTGAATCATCTAAAACTAGGTGATATGTGGCACGTGTAATGTAGTTCCACGTCACATTGAATGACATCATCAAGCCACATCATCATAGACTGATAATTTCTCAATACTTCAATCTAACGATCTGCAAGGTTCCATGTAGATCCATAAATATACGGTTCTCATTACTTCATAGCTCTGACTCTAGAGCTTACCAAATCCTCTCGATGCAAATCCCCCAAATATCTAAGTCTCCAGACTCTCAGATCTTGCACCATGTGTCATCTTCGACCAACGGTCGATATTTCCTTCGACGTTCGTGACTTCGGCAGGTTTCATTCCTTGAAAACCCTTGGCCAAATTCCTCCAGAGTACGAAGCCTCCGAACCACAGGATCATGTGCCACATGCCCATTCATCCAACAGTCCTCGTCACTTCGGCAGTTCAGCATTTGGGGCTTCGACCTGTATCTCTCAACTTTCCTTCTGGACCATGTCGGATCTATTTCCATGTGTACCTAGAATCTATGGTCATGGTTTACTCCATCTTGCATACCTTCAGGGATAACTCCTGTATTTCTAGATCGTCGAATACCCAAACTCCGGAATAACTATGGATCTGTGGACATGTGTCCCTCTAGTTCAATGGTCTATATTAACTCCATGACTTCATCATTCAGGAGTTTCAGCATTAGACCATTCTTATTCTCTTGAAGTAGCATTTCGTCGAATCGTTTAATGCTTACCTTCCTACGTCTGATCTAACGGCTAAGAGTGATCTATGTTGAATCCCTAGATCGATAGTCCTCATCGATTCATGACTTCATCCTTCAACTATTTTCAAGGATTGTGGAATCACAAGTCTCTAAGACTCCAAGCCAAAGAGATAGCCCCTTTTTGGACTAGCAGCGCAGGGTTCCCAGACCCTGGTCACATGGATACTTTGGAAATTATAGGGGCTAGGCACTAATCCTTTAGCAGCAATTGGTTTAAGGACATGGGCATGAGCCCTCGGTCAGGTGGGTGGATAGTCTAAAAGAAAACGCCCTTCTCCAACAGAATTTGGACTTTTTCAATCCCGCTAAGGTAAACTTCAAGGGGTTGTTAGGACTTAGGCATTACAGTCAATCCTGCCCCAACCCTTCTGCAGATTCCCATCCCATGACTATCTAGTACCAAAATTGAGATAAATTGAAAGTTCATATAGATAAAACAGTTTACAGAAATCACATAGATTTTCTAACAATTGTTCAAATACTAAAAGATTGAATCATAAACAAAGGAATTTCATCATCGAATCCAATATAATGCACAAAGTATGAAAATACTTATCAGAATTGGAAAATGTGAAGCAACTACTGAAAGGGGTGTATGTTTCCTCCCAACCATAGGCACAGTCACTCCTGATGGATTTACCACTGGCTACCCCCAAGCTATACCATGGTTCTTTGAGAGAGATTCTTTCTCCTTGCTCCACAAAAGTCAGGGATGGAGGTTACTCTCCTCCTCCCACAGGAACTTGGCAACTGGTTTTCTCTACTCCAAGCAAGGAGGTCTACACCAGTACTTCCTGAGTCACTCATCAACCCCATTTATCAACTTGTAGCTAAACCCTTTCCATGGATTCTTACATCCAAATCGAGCTTACTGCTTGGTCTTTTTCCTCTCAACTTGAGAGTCTAAGTCTGTTCACTGCTCTTCTCGAGAGATTGTTTTCTCTACTCTTCTATCTTGCAGATCTCTATCTCTACCCAAATTACCTCATTTGTTTCCTTCCTCGGCAAGGTTGCATGGGTCGGAATCCCAATTCTTGGTTAGGCCTGGAATCCTTACTGATCGGTACCCTACCCCATATCCTCATTAACTCTTGAGGATGGCCTTCCAACTACCAACCTGATTGGTAATTCATTTATGGGTCAGAGGAATGTTGAGAAATTACACCCAGTAGATATTGGTCTGGTGAGGGTCATCTCAACCGTTCTTGGTTTCCCTTCACTTTCCCCCTTTCATCAGTTGTGCAACACATATTAAAATTCAAATTCTATTAATAACAAAAAATTCATACATTGACCCTTTTATACAAAGGTTCATCAAATCAAACGTTCATACATATTTAGTCTTCCATAGTCTCTTGGCTAGTTATAGTTATATTTACAAACTAGGGGAAACAGGGGTATTACAATCCCCTCCCCCTTAAAGTAAAACCGTCCTCGATGTTCTATCTATCGATGTGTTCTGTATGTACAGAAGTAAACAAAAATGGATATGCATGTCTCATGGCATCCTCCATTTCCCATGTAGCCTCATCTGCGCCAAAGTGTTTCCATTGCACCTTAACTTGTGCAATGGTTTTGTTCCTGAGTGGGGTTTCCTTCCTATCTATTATGCATTGGGGTTCTGGCAGGAATTCTCCCTCGGGTTCCACCTGAATCACATACCAGTCAATAATATGATTAGAATCATGTACATACTTCCTTAATAAAGAAACATGGAAAATAGTATGTGCCTTCACTATGGGAGGAAGTGTTAGTCGATAGGCTAGTGGTCCCACTTTATCTAAAACTTCAAAGGGTCCACAATACCAAGGTGCCATCTTGGCACAGGCTCCCATCCTCAAGGATATTCTCCTGGTTCTAACTCGGAGATACACATGATCCCCTGCTTTGAACTCTCTAGGAGTCATTTTTAGGTCTGCATAGCTCTTTTTCCTATCATAGGCTATCTTCAGATTTTTCCTGATCTGAATCACTTGTTGTTCCATTTCCTTTAGCATATCTGGCCTAAATATAACTCTGTCTACTGGATTGTTCCATATGATTAGAATGTTGCATTGCCTTCCATAAACGGCTTCAAAAGGGCTCATTTTCAATGACCCATGATAGCCATTGTTCTAAGCAAATTCTACCAGTGGTAGGTAGTCCTCCCACTTCTTGGGTTGATGCATTACATGCATCCTCAGCATGTATTCTAATACTTTGTTTACCCTCTCTGTCTTCCCATTAGTCTGAGGATGATAGGCTATAATAAAGAGCAATTTCGTTTCAAAACGAGCAAACGAATATTTCCAAAAGTTTGAAGTAAACTTTGTATCTCTGTCGGATATCATTTCCTTAGGCATTCCATGCAGTCTAAATATATATTTCATGAAGATGATGGAAATATTTATTTCCTTGCAAGTTGACTTGACATGTATGAAGTGAGAAAATTTGCTCATTTTGTCCACAACTACCATGATGGCATCGTTATTTTTGGTTGATATTGGTAATCCTATGATGAAATCCATGGAGATGGTTTCCCATTTCCATTCGGGAATTGGTAGGGGTTGCAACAACCTTGTTGGGTGTCAGTGCTCTTCCTTGACTTGTTGAAATTCTAGACACTTAGCTAAGTAAGTATCTATGCCATTTTTCATTCTGGGCCAATAGAAGAGCTTCCTAGTGGTCGTGAATACTTTCTGATAACCAAGATGGCTAGTATATGGTATTTTGTGTAGTTCATCCATTATGAACCTATTCAAGTCGTCACAATTTGGAATATATAATGTTCCCTTGTAAGTCAGCAGGTCATCATTAAGCATCTGATAACCTTCATACTTCAGCCCTGTGGGATCTTTCTTTAGGTATGATGTCATGGTCTTGAAAAGTGCATCTGTCTCTTGTGCATTTTTTACCCTCTCTTTGATGTCTGATTCACTAGTGCTTACAACTGCCAAGTGAACTACTTTCATACTTCTACTAAGGGCATCAACCACCCTATTCTCCTTTCCTTTGATATGTTTGATTTCAAAATGAAACTCACTAAGGAGATTCATCCACCTAGCTTGTCTCACATTGAGTTTTGGTTGGTCAAATAGATACCTCAATCCACTATGGTCTGTCATAAGTACAAATATCCTACCTAGGAGGTACTACCTCCACATTTTTAGAGCATGCACTATGGAATCAAATTCCATATCATGAGTCCCATAATTGACTTCATGCTCATTCAGTTTTATGGACTCGTAACAAATCACATGTCCTTTTTCATAAGGACTCCTCTGAGCCCTTCCTTGCAGGTATCTGTACACACAAGGAAGTCTTTGTTTGGATCTACAATCTTTAGTACATGTGCATTGGTTAGAAGGTATTTCATCTCTTGAAATATTTCCTCACATTCTGATGTCCAAATGAATTTAACCCCCTTTTTCTGAAGGGAGGTGATTGGGAAACCAATATTGGAGAATCCTTTTATGAATCTCCTATAGTATCATGCCAGACCCATAAAGGATTTGATATCAGATACATCCTTTGGGGTAGTCCAATCCATGATGGATTTAATCTTATCAGGGTCAACTGCCACTCCTTCCTAAAAAATAAAATTCATTTTTCATAATCTAGGTTAAGCATGAAGTTTATTTCATTTTAGCATTTCACTTAACCATAAACAATAATGTTGCAGCAACCAAGATCACAAGAATAAGCACCATGCACAAGAACACAAGAAGTACCCTAGGAAACCCTTCTCAACAAGGGAAGAAAACCCAACTAAATCATTTGCTATATTCTTCAAGAGAAAGATCTCCACCAAGATAAACCCTAGCACACAAGAGGGTGCTTCAAACCCTAGAACTCTAGCACCCAAGAGAGGTGTGCACCTTTTACCAAAGAAGTGTACATGTTGAAATTTCCAAACTCACAAGAAGGTTATGATTCCACAATGAGGAATTTCCCTTTACTTATATTAGACTTATACTATCAACCGAAGTGTCTATTGGCTCAACAGGGTCGACCTCACTAAGTCATATTATTATTATTATTATTATTATTATTATTATTATTATTATTATTATTATTATTATTAATAATAATAATAATAATATTAATATTAACCCTATTAATTATCTTTTACATTTATTATTAATCACATTAAGGTGGGGCCGACCTGTACCCTTTACATAAAAATTAGGGTTACAGGCAAGTCTGACTCTTGAACAACATATAGCAAAGGATATGATACACCCACTAGTGCTCATCCACTAGGGGCACATCCATAGGGATTTCATAGCTCTAGCTCACTGCATTACACAAAAGAACAAGATCTACACACGTTCACCTGTGCTCATCCACAAGCACGTCCACTCAAAAGATCTTCTTTCCCACCGCCTAACACAGGAGAATCATCTAGATTTTTCTCATCAACTCTATTGCTCAGAGGAGGATAACACATCATATTCATTTTTGTTCACATGATGATGCACCCAACACTTTTGGATTTCACACGTTCACCTTGTGCTCAGCCATAGGCACGTCCAACTCATCATATCGCCTTTCCCACTGGATAATCATCTATATTTCTTCTCTCTCTCTGAATGGAGGAGGTCATCTCTACATTCCTATCTCTGTCTCAGGCAAGAAACACATACCATTCTTAGGGGATTTCTCTCAGATTTGTAAGCTAAGATAAAGACTTCACATAGTTGTAATGATCCACACCTCACAAGTTTGTAAGCTGGAGAATTTCTCACATAGCTACATTCATCAACACTCCCTCTCATCTAGGGAGGCATTCTTTATTATGCCAAGTCTCACATGGATGTATTTTGAATTTTGTCTTGGCTGGAGTTATCGACACTCCCTCTCAACTAGGGAGCCATTATTCACGAAGTTAATTTGGTGAATATATCTGCAATCTGCTCATGTGTAGGAAGGTACTGTATGTGTACGATTTTCCTCTACATCATATCTTTGATTTATGAATATTTCATCTCATAGTATTTTGATCCATCAAGAAACATTGGTTTCTCAAGGAGATTTACTCATGGCTCTTGGTCATCATCATAGGATCCATATCATGATCAAGTGAATCTATCAAAAGCTTGTGAAGCCACATTTCTTCACACACTCAATGTTATATACTCTCCCTCTGTGGTACTCAAGGCTACAAAGTTTTTTTTCCTGCTGCATTAGGAACCCATGGAAAACTTCATGATAGACCATTAGTCGGATGTGCTTTTCTAGTTCATTGTACTTTCTGCTCAATCTAAATCGTCATATCTTGCAAACTCAAGTGCATACTAGAGGCATATCTTAGGACATATCCAACTGTGACTCGTATATATCTCAATACATGTTTTGTTGTTGTCTAGTGAGTCTGTTTCGGTTGACTCATGAAATGACTAGGCACATTCACTGCAAGGCATGAATCAAGTTGGGTGTTAACCAGATACATTAGTGAACCAATCAGTTGTGGATCAGTCTCATCTGAATCATCATCAATTTTCTTCTTTAAATCCATCACGATGGATTTTGCATTCTGTCATACTGAACTTCTTTAATATTTTCACTGTATATTTTCCTTGACTCAGGAAAATCTCATTTGTCACAACGATTTTTTCATTCTATCATACTAAAATTCTTTAATATATCCACTGTATATTAAAGAAGTTCAATATGAAAAAATACAAATCCATAGTGATGGATTTGAATTCTGTCATACTTCTTGTCCCAAGAAGTTGTGTATCATACCTTTATTCTTCTTAATCTCTAATTTAGAAGTCAAGGATTACTTCTATCCAACAACAAGTATCAATAAGTCATCAAAATCAGCTCTCATCACCAACAGACGATAGGTTTGGATCAACAACATTTTTTGTTGAAATCCAAACTCATAAAGAATATATTTATCCTATATATATTTTCCAACTCATGGATGATAGTAACACAGTGTATCAGGTTTACTCGATCAAGTGTCTCATTATAGACAACTCCCTTTGTTTGTGAGAAACCTTGGCTATAGATCTCTGCTTTTGTATTTCTCGACACTTTAATTGCATGCTTTGATCATATAGATCCACTCTAGAATTTTCCATAGACTTCCTTCGGTCCCCTAATAATATCTTATGCATCATTCTTTAAGATATATTGGTATTCTTTGTTATGGCATCTTGCCATACCGTTTCCTCTTATTGTTTCTCTAAGACAAGGAGTCTCACCATCAATGAAGTGGCTCATGAATTGGAAATATCAGTTTGAAAATATCTTTGCTTCTCTCAATTGATCTTGAGAGGTTTGTATGTTTCTCTGTCTCTTGCATAGTGAGTCTAGGTGGGAATTTTATGCCCTACTACAATATCTCCAACATATCAATTGGAGAAACTAGATAACCTTGAGTAATGTTTGTCTCCCTTTGAATTGTTGAAGGGGAGAAAGTATTGTCTCACTATCACATCCATCTGAGATTCTTTGGGTCTTCTTAAAAAATTGTCTCTTCTTCAAGAACAACATCTATGCTTGTCTCAATCAATCTCAGAACTAGGGAATGTCTCCCTAAAGGTCTAGCTTGGACTTTCTCTCTTTGGGTACATGAAATACATTAGGCACCCAAATAACCCGAAGTGTTCAATCCCAGGCTTCACTCCAGTGAACGTTTCTTCGGGGGTTATGTTTTTCAAAATCTAGTGAAAAACTCTCATTATGAACATATGTTGTTTCATGCATTCTTCTTCCCATGGAATCCTAGAAAGATTATTAAGTGATCATGGGATTTGTAGCATTGGTTGTCTCAAAGATAGTTCTATTCTTCTCCTTTCTCAAATAGTTTTGACTCCTTCCGAAATAAGTGAGTCCCTCTGAGGGATAAACATCTTGTTTTTTTGTTAACCTATCTAGAACAAGAAAACAAAAAGAACTAACATAATAATATCTCCCAGTTGAGAATAATTAGTACATCTCTAGAATCAAAACAATTTAAGGAATATTGTCACAAATCCAAAACACCTACTTGTAATGCAGCAAACTTTTAGAAATATAGGTTAGAGGAATGACAATTAGAAAAATCAAAACTGGAGTCTCTTTTACTGAGTGTGTCGCTTTCTTTGAATGCACTGCCATCTCCTGATCCATGACCTTTAGCAAAGTTGTCCTCTTTCCTCTTGCACTTCACTCATGAAAACATACAAATAATATATACAAGTGCATACCCGGAGGATGTTGATATGATTTCTCCAATGGTTCTTGGTTGATCTCTCATCCTCCGAGATATTTATGAAGAAGATAGCTCACTTGTCACATTTTGTCATCTCTTTACATTTTGAATATGGCCCTTCAAATGTAAGGGCTTGGTAAGGGATTATTATCTTCCTTTCTTTGACATCATGTTCCTTCCATTGATTGATAGTTGTCTCTAGTAAACCCCTTTGTATTACCCATGCATCTCTTCCTCCTCTGAAGTCTTGTCTTCAAGAACTTTGAAGTTGCTTGATCCATCAATATTATCTTCCTCACAGTTTTTGTTCATCATAATTTTAGATTCTTTCACAACCCCTTTGTCAACTAGGCTAGAAAAACCTAATGGTTAGGCTAGGATAACACTTTTAGGATTTTATTGGACTTTTGACTACCAACAATAAGCCTTGAGAGATAGGAGAACATTGGTGAGTTGAAGAGATCCTTCAATGAGTTTGCAAAAAACCCTAATTCTGAAATTTCTGTATAAATTAGTGAAACCCTAGAAGCCTTAGGGCCAAATTTTCAAAATGCTTGGAATGTCACTTTGAGAGTCTCTAGAGATGCGCTAAAGGAGGCTATACACTCCTATGTACTATCCCAAACGCTCTGTTTAAGTGTTTAAGGGTTGAAACACCTCATAAAGGAAGAAGGTCATACAAATTTCTTTTCCTGAAACCCTGTGGAGGTTTGTACCTATTCTCTACGTAAGAGAGAGGAGACTTGTAGATTCTTGTGCAATGGGTTATTCAAGACCTAAGGCTCCTGATACCATGTTGATTTTTCATAAGCTGGTTAAGCATGAAGTTTAATATTTCATTTATCATTTCACTTAACCATAAACAATAATGTTGCAACAAACTAAGATCAAAAGAAGAAGCACCATGCAAAAGAACAAAGTACCTCTCTAGGAACCCTTTTCAACAAGGGAAGAAAACCTAGCCAAATCCTTTGTCATATTCTTCAAGAGAAATACCAATTAAGATAAACCCTAGCACACACAAGAGGGTGCTTCAAAACCCTAGAACTCTAGCACCCAAGAGAGGTGTGTACCTTTTACCAAAGAACTGTACTCTTGCTGAATTTCCAAACTCACAAGAAGGTTATGATTCCACAATAAGGAATTTCCCTTTACTTATATTAGACTTCAACCTATCAACCAAAGTGTCTATTGGCTCAACAAGTCCGACCTCACTCAAGTCATATTATAATACACAACATTAATAATAATAATTATTATTATTATTATTACATTATTATTATTATTTATCTTTACATTTATTATTAATCATATTTATGGGTTGACCTCAGACTTTACATACACTATGGTTACAAAGTGTGTTTGAAATTCTTGAAACAATATAGAAAAGGATCCTGACACACCCACCAAAGGTTTCATCCACTAGGGAAAACTATAGGGATGGCATAGCTCCTGATCAATGACACGTAAGAACCAGATCTACACATCGCCTCACTCCCAGGCTCATCCACACGCAAGCATCGGCCCACTCTACAGATCTTCTTTCCCGTTACCTCACATAGGAGAATCATCTAGAGTTTTCTCATCAACTCTACTACCTCGTAGGAGGCTAACACATCATCTTTATTTCTGTTCACAAGGATGATGCATCCAACACTTTGGGATTGCACACGCTCACCCTTGTGCTCAACCACGCATGTCCAACCCACAGATCACCCTTCCCACCAGATAAATCATCCGAGTTCTTCCCAATTTCCTTTGAATGGGGAGTATCATCCCCACATTCCTAGCCTCATTCCTAGGTAGGAACCATTACCCTTCTTAGGGCATTTCCCCAAGTTTCCAGCTTGTGATAAATACTCACATAACCACAATTATCCACCTGTGGTTTTCCAAGTCGAGAATGTCTCACATAGTCAGACCCATCAATCCGCCTGGCACGGACTTGTTTCTAGAAGAAGTCACACCAATGAGCTTTAGCATAGAGTTGATGCTCCTCTTTAGTACTTGGAGTACAAGATCGATATATGTTCTTCATGTTCTTCCCATTCGAATAGATTAGGATATCATCAATGAAAACCAACACAAATCTATCCAATAACTTCTCCTCGGGAATGCATTTCATTCATTACATACAAAAGTGGTTATGCATCAGGAAGCCCAAATGGCAATCCACCACAAATTCAGGCCATTCATTCAAAAGTATTGTCTCAGGATGTATTCATCTTTAATTTGAGCCTAATGGTATCAAGAATTCAAGTCAATATTGGAGAAGATGGTAGTGCCCCCTTAATTGGTCAAACAAGTCATCAACTTGAAAGGGATATCTATTCTTGATGGTCATCTTGTTCGGGCTTGTTTATAACATGTACAATATGAGTGTTCCATTTATTTTTCCCAAATAAGGTTGAGTTCTCCCCATGGAGACACACACTAGGGCCAGTGTAGCCTCCTTTGTCCCACATCTCCTTCAATTGTAGCTTGAGCTCAACTAGCTCTGTGTACTGGCCTCTATTGGGTGTTTTAGACATCGGCATTGCTCCTAAAATAAGTTCTATTGAAAATAAATATCCCTTCTCGGAGGTAGACCTAGCACCTCTTCTCCTCGGGAATATATTTATATTCCCTCAATATGGGATGGTTCTCTAGGTTGGGTTTGTTATTCTCAACAAAGTTTAGTACTTGTATCGCATAAAAGGGACATCCCCTTTTTGCAATACTTCTTCACTTGAGGGATGATATTTGTCTCAATGAGACAGGATTTTGAATCCTTTGAATGGTTACCCTCCTTCCTTCTTCATTTTTACACTCCAAAGTTTTGTTGTAATAGACCAACTTGGTTTTGTGGGAAGCCAACCATTCCATGTCAATCAACAAGTAGGTCATAAGATCCTAGAGGAAATATGTTTAGGTTCACTTAGGTGGGAAATCCACTTATAACAAATTGACATGCTAGTATGACCTCTCAAGTACTTTCTTTTTGGTTCCAATAGCTAGTTGTACTAGCCAAGATTTAACATGTTTAACTTGTTGCAATTTACATTTCTCAACAGCTTGAGGGGCAACATAACTCAAATTAGAACCAGTGGCAATTAAAAATGGAAACAACAGGTTGGAAATCATACCTTCCATCTCCACCACCTAAGCTTGGTGGTCATCTCTGTCTACATCCAAGGTCACAAAATTTGTGGTGATCCCAGCTACACACTGAACAACGTGGTAGCCTCTTGATGTTGTATACCCTCCCGTGGTTTTTGTTTCCTATGCGGATAGTTCCTCAACATGTTCTCCACAACCCCAACATTTTAAGGTTTATCTCTTCGTGTTATTAGTCTTACTTGGAGTTGCTATGAATGGTTTATTTCCACCATGGGATGGACAATTTTGTCTATACACACTTATGGCATGAAGGATCATCCTAGAGCTCTTACCATGGTTCTTAAATTTTGAGGGTTTAAACCCTTTTTTCTTGAATCCCGAATTGTTTTCTTCTTCCAATCTTCATGGGTTTCTATTCACTTTGAATTTATCATAGCAATACCTTACCTTTGAATAGTATATTCTAAGTTCTATGGCTCATCAAACTTAATTCTATCCCAGACTGAGGTAAGACACTAATGAATCATTGCATATTTACCTTTCATCCCTTTATGTAAGGAATATACCTCATCAGCTCGAGAAATTTGTTGATATACTCATCTATGGTGAGTAGTCCCAACTTGAGTTCATAGGAAACCTTGGTATTCCCATCAAAGTAATTTTCTCATTGTACCCTTCTTGAAGTATTTTCTGGAAATAAGCCTCCATGAAAATTCCTTCTCATGGACTCCTTCCACATTCCTAAGGTCTTCCCACCAAATGGAAGTTTTCCCATTCAAGTTGAAAATGGATATCCTATTTCCTAAGTTTTCGTGAGTAGTCATGGAATCTCAAGTACTTCTTCAAGCCAAGTAGCCAACCTTCTGCTTCTTCCCTCTTCTTAATCTCTCCATTGAAGTTGGGCGGTTTGGATTTCTTGAAATCTTCACTTAATTTTGGAATGTTTCATCTTCTTTCCCTTTGTCTAAGAATGATAATTGTTTTCCACTCAAGATTCCTTGGAGTTGTCGTCCCTACCATAGGAATTCCATTGAATGTTTCTTTGGCTCCACTTTCGGGCCTCTCTTTGAAGTGGATCCTCCCCGCAGTGGCCACCTCAGACCATGTTTTGTATCCTCGTGGACCTGGATTTTTCTTAGTATGATGCCTACCCACACGACCAGCTAACCATGTTGCAGCTCTTTATATATCTCGATAGACTTTAAGAGGGACCGCATTAATTTCTATTTGTTTTCCCTACTCCTTAATCATATTTTCATTGTCATCCTTATAACTTTGTAATTCTTCCATCATTTACAGCCACAAATTTTGAGGGGTTTCCACCACCCTCCTTTTAGAATATTATTCCTCTCTATTGTGGGAGCTCTCCCCCAACTCCTGATGTGCCACCATCCTTTACGTTGTCGTTCTCCTATTGTTCATTAACTGCTTGAGTGCAGATAAAACATTTTATGTTAGTTACTAATCTACCAATTAATGAACAACACATATCATTGCAAGGTGAAGTCAGTTCTTTATTTGGATATGTTAGTAACCTACAGTGCATACTTCCAAAACATCTATCAACAATAGAAGAAGGTGTCGTTCCTCTCTTAAGTATAGGTTCAGATAATTTTCTTATAGAAGGGGGGTAAGGTAGGGAGTTACCCCATAAGTTCTATAATAATATTTTTATGTGACTCGTGCATGAGCCCAAGTAGACCAAGTGTTGTTACCATGATCTTATACCAATTTGTAACACACTCAACTCCTAAATACCCTTTTTAGGGATGGGACATCAAATTTTCTCTTTCCCTGGTGCATTTTCGGTCCCCTTACTTAGGAAAAACCCTCTTAATCAACTCCCCTGAGACTTACATCTCTCATTGTGCACTTGAACCAGTTAGTAGGGTCTTCCTCATGACCTCAGGATGAAAACCGGGAGATAAGAGCCTACACTAGTAAATGTTTCCTCACTTTGGAAGTTCCCGAACTTCGAGAGTTCCAAAAGTGTTGTCAAATTATCAGTTCACCGAACAACGGAGGGGATCAATGGTTCACATCCTCCACTGAGATATATGGTTAAAAAGGGGGCTTCGATACTCAGCGTTGAATATACCTTTTTCCTAATCCTCGAAGTCCTGAGGTCTCGCCATGTGGCCTTATCCATTCGATGATCGATGATCTCCATCGAGCATTCCTTTTTAACACACTATGTACAAACCCATGAACTCTTGAAATCTCGCCACGTGGCCTTGGCCCTTCGATGGTCGATGTTCGACATTCATCGATCTCCTTCAAGCATTCCTTTTTACCACACTATGTCCAAACTCTCAAACTCTCGATATCTCTCCATGTGGCCTTATCCCTTTGGCGGTCGATGTTTGGAATTTTGTGTTGGACGTTCCTATATTGTACCATTCCCCACGTCTTTTGAACTCCCGAAGCTATCCAAACTCCCGGAGTCCCAAAACCATCACCAACCACCATGTAGTCTAGGCGGCCACAAACCAAAAACTGACACGTGGAGAGGGTTAAGGGGTGACACGTGTCCTCTATAGGGGTGACACGTTTCATGCTCTAACATGCATAATGGGTATGTGAATCATCTAAAACTGGGTGACACATGGCACGCGTAATACGGGTCCACGTCACATCGAATGATGTCATCAAGCCACATCATCATAGACTGATAATTTCTCAATCCTTCAATATAATGGTCCACAAGGTTCCATGTAGATCCATAGATCTACAGTTCTCATTACTTCGCAGCTCCGGATTTGGAGCTTACCGAATCCTCTCGATGCAAATCCCCCAAAGAGATAAGTCTTCGGACTCTCGAATCTTGCACCATGTGTACTCTTCAAGCAACGGTCGAGATTTACTTCGACGTTTGTGACTTCGACAATTTTCACTCCTTGAAAAACCTTGACCAAATTTTTTTGGAGTACGAAGTCT